>JBBPBP010000358.1:0-12840 GCA_037974735.1 Cicer chorassanicum
CTTATTCTCGTCCAATTAGGGTTTTTAACCAATCTTGTGCATCCAATAAGTACATTTGTGTCATTGGTTGAACATTTAGGTCATTTTCGTCCTCCCTAGGCTTATTCTCGTCCATTTCGGGTTTTTAACCAATCTTGTGCATCGAATAGGTGATTTTGTGTCATTGGTTGAACATTTAGGTCATTTTCGTCCTCCCTAGGCTTATTCTCGTCCAATTAGGGTTTTTAACCAATCTTGTGCATCCAATAAGTACATATGTGTTATTGATTGAACATTTAGGTCATTTTTGTCCTCCCAAGGCTTATTCTCGTCCAATTAGGGATTTTAACCAATCTTGTGCATTCAATAAGTGATTTTGTGCCATAGGTTGAACATTTAGGTCATTTTCGTCCTCCCAAGGCTTATTCTCGTCCAATTAGGGTTTTTAACCAATCTTGTGCATCGAATAAGTGTTTTTGTGTCATTGGTTGAACATTTAGGTCATTTTCGTCCTCCCTATGCTTAATTTCTTCCAATTAGGGTTTTTAACCAATCTTGTGCATCCAATAAGTACATATGTGTCATTGATTGAACATTTAGGTCATTTTTGTCCTCCCAAGGCTTATTCTCGTCCAATTAGGGATTTTAACGAATCTTGTGCATTCAATAAGTGATTTTGTGCCATCGGTTGAACATTTAGGTCATTTTCGTCCTCCCAAGGCTTATTCTCGTCCAATTAGGGTTTTTAACCAATCTTGTGCATCCAATTAGTACATTTGTGTCATTGGTTGAACATTTAGGTCATTTTCGTCCTCCCAAGGCTTATTCTTGTCCAATTAGGGTTTTTAACCAATCTTGTGCATCCAATAAGTGATTTTGTGTCATTGGTTGAACATTTAGGTCATTTTCATCCTCCCAAGTCTTATTCTCGTCCAATTAGGGTTTTTAACCAATCTTGTGCATCCAATAAGTACATTTGTGTCATTGGTTGAACATTTAGGTCATTTTCGTCCTCCCAAGGCTTATTCTCGTCCAATTAGGGTTTTTAACGAATCTTGTGCATCCAATAAGTACATTTGTGTCATTGGTTGAACATTTATGTCATTTTCGTCCTCCCAAGGCTTATTCTCGTCCAATTAGGGTTTTTAACCAATCTTGTGCATCCAATAAGTACATTTGTGTCATTGGTTGAACATTTAGGTCATTTTCGTCCTCCCTAGATTTATTCTCGTCCAATTAGGGTTTTTAACCAATCTTGTGCATCCAATAAGTGATTTTGTGTCATTGGTTGAACATTTATGTCATTTTCGTCCTCCCAAGGCTTATTCTCGTCCAATTAGGGTTTTTAACCAATCTTGTGCATCCAATAAGTACATTTGTGTCATTGGTTGAACATTTAGGTCATTTTCGTCCTCCCAAGGCTTATTCTCATCCAATTAGAGTTTTTAACCAATCTTCTGCATCCAATAAGTGATTTTGTGTCGTTGGTTGAACATTTAGGTCATTTTCGTCCTCCCAAGGCTTATTCTCGTCCAATTAGAGTTTTTAACCAATCTTGTGCATCCAATAAGTACATTTGTGTCATTGGTTGAACATTTAGGTCATTTTCGTCCTCCCAAGGCTTATTCTCGTCCAATTAGGGTTTTTAACGAATCTTGTGCTTCCAAAAAGTGATTTTGTGTCATTGGTTGAACATTTAGGTCATTTTCGTCCTCCCAAGGCTTATTCTCGTCCAATTAGGGTTTTTAACCAATCTTGTGCATCCAATAAGTACATTTGTGTCATTGGTTGAACATTTAGGTCATTTTCGTCCTCCCAAGGCTTATTCTCGTCCAATTAGGGTTTTTAACCAATCTTGTGCATCCAATAAAAACATTTGTGTCATTGGTTGAACATTTAGGTCATTTTCGTCCTCCCTAGGCTTATTCTCGTCCAATTAGGGTTTTTAACAAATCTTGTGCATCCAATAAGTGATTTTGTGTCATTGGTTGAACATTTAGGTCATTTTCGTCCTCCCAAGGCTTATTCCCATCCAGTTAGGGTTTTTAACCAATCTTGTGCATCCAATAAGTAATTTTGTGTCATTTGTTGAACATTTAGGTCATTTTTCGTCCTCCCTAGGCTTATTTTCGTCCAATTAGGGTTTTGAACCAATCTTGTGCATCCAATAAGTGATTTTGTGTCATTGGTTCAACATTTAGGTCATTTTCGTCCTCCCAAGGCTTATTCTCGTCCAATTAGGGGTTTTAACCAATCTTGTGCATCCAATAAGTACATTTGTGTCATTGGTTGAACATTTAGGTCATTTTCGTCCTCCCAAGGCTTATTCTCGTCCAATTAGGGTTTTTAACCAATCTTGTGCATCCAATAAGTGATTTTGTGTCATTGGTTGAACATTTAGGTCATTTTCGCACTCCCAAGGCTTATTCTCGTCCAATTAGGGTTTTTAACCAATCTTGTGCATCCAATAAGTACATTTGTGTCATTGGTTGAACATTTAGGTCATTTTCGTCCTCCCAAGGCTTATTCTCGTCCAATTAGGGTTTTTAACGAATCTTGTGCATCCAATAAGTACATTTGTGTCATTGGTTGAACATTTATGTCATTTTCGTCCTCCCAAGGCTTATTCTCGTCCAATTAGGGTTTTTAACCAATCTTGTGCATCCAATAAGTACATTTGTGTCATTGGTTGAACATTTAGGTCATTTTCGTCCTCCCTAGATTTATTCTCGTCCAATTAGGGTTTTTAACCAATCTTGTGCATCCAATAAGTGATTTTGTGTCATTGGTTGAACATTTATGTCATTTTCGTCCTCCCAAGGCTTATTCTCGTCCAATTAGGGTTTTTAACCAATCTTGTGCATCCAATAAGTACATTTGTGTCATTGGTTGAACATTTAGGTCATTTTCGTCCTCCCAAGGCTTATTCTCGTCGAATTAGGGTTTTTAACCAATCTTTTGCATCCAATAAGCGATTTTGTGTCATTGGTTGAACATTTAGGTCATTTTCTTCCTCCCAAGGCTTATTCTCGTCCAATTAGGGTTTTTAACCAATCTTGTGCATCCAATAAATGATTTTGTGTCATTGGTTGAACATTTAGGTCATTTTCGTCCTCCCAAGTCTTATTCTCGTCCAATTAGGGTTTTTAACCAATCTTGTGCATCCAATAAGTACATTTGTGTCATTGGTTGAACATTTAGGTCATTTTCGTCCTCCCAAGGTTTAATCTCGTCCAATTAGGGTTTTTAACCAATCTTGTGCAGCCAATAAGTGATTTTGTGTCATTGGTTGAACATTTGGGTCATTTTCGTCCTCCCAAGGCTTATTCTCGTCCAATTAGGGTTTTTAACCAATATTGTGCATCCAATAAGTTATTTTGTGTCATTGGTTGAACATTTAGGTCATTTTCGTCCTCCCTAGGCTTATTCTCGTCCAATTAGGGTTTTTAACCAATCTTGTGCATCCAATAAGTACATTTGTGTCATTGGTTGAACATTTAGGTCATTTTCGTCCTCCCAAGTCTTATTCTCGTCCAATTAGGGTTTTTAACCAATCTTGTGCATCCAATAAGTACATTTGTGTCATTGGTTGAACATTTAGGACATTTTCGTCCTCCCAAGGGTTATTCACGTCCAGTTAGGGTTTTTTTACCAATCTTGTGCATCCAATAAGTACATTTGTGTCATTGGTTGAACATTTAGGTCATTTTCGTCCTCCCAAGGCTTATTCTCGTCCAATTAGGGTTTACCACCAATCTTGTGCATCCAATTAGTGATTTTGTGTCATTGGTTGAACATTTAGGTCATTTTCGATTTCCCAAGGCTTATTCTCGTCCAATTATGGTTTTTAACCAATCTTGTGCATCCAATAAGTACATTTGTGTCATTGGTTGAACATTTATGTCATTTTCGTCCTCCCAAGGCTTATTCTCGTCCAATTAGGGTTTTTAACCAATCTTGTGCATCCAATAAGTACATTTGTGTCATTGGTTGAACATTTAGGTCATTTTCGTCCTCGCTAGGCTTATTCTCGTCCAATTAGGGTTTTTAACCAATCTTGTGCATCCAATAAGTGCTTTTGTGTCATTGGTTGAACATTTAGGTCATTTTCGTCCTCCCAAGGCTTATTCTCGTCCAATTAGGGTTTTTAACCAATCTTGTGCATCCAATAAGTGATTTTGTGTCATTGGTTGAACATTTGGGTCATTTTCATCCTCCCTAGGCTTATTCTCTTCCAATTAGGGTTTTAACCAATCTTGTGCATCCAATAAGTTAATTGTGTCATTAGTTGAACATTTAGGTCATTTTCGTCCTCCCAAGGCTTATTCTCGTCCAATTAGGGTTTTTAACCAATCTTGTGCATCCAATAAGTACATTTGTGTCATTGGTTGAACATTTGGGTCATTTTCGTCCTCCCAAGGCTTATTCTCATCCAATTAGGGTTTTTATCCAATCTTGTGCATCCAATAACTACATTTGTGTCATTGGTTGGACATTTAGGTCATTTTCGTCCTCCCAAGGCTGATTCTCGTCCAATTAGGGTTTCTAACCAATCTTGTGCATCCAATAAGTACATTTGTGTCATTGGTTGAACATTTAGGTCATTTTCGTCCTCCCAAGGCTTATTCTCGTCCAATTAGAGTTTTTAACCAATCTTCTGCATCCAATAAGTGATTTTGTGTCGTTGGTTGAACATTTAGGTCATTTTCGTCTTCCCAAGGCTTATTCTCGTCCAATTAGGGTTTTTAACCAATCTTTTGCATCCAATAAGTACATTTGTGTCATTGGTTGAACATTTAGATCATTTTCGTCCTCCCAAGGCTTATTCTCGTCCAATTAGGGTTTTTAACCAATCTTGTGCATCCAATAAGTACATTTGTGTCATTGGTTGAACATTTAGGTCATTTTCGTCCTCCCAAGGCTTATTCTCGTCCAATTAGGGTTTTTTACCAATCTTGTGCATCCAATAAGTGATTTTGTGTCATTGGTTGAACATTTAGGTCATTTTTGTCCTCCCAAGGCTTATTCTCGTCCAATTAGGGTTTTTAAACAATCTTGTGCATCCAATAAGTGATTTTGTGTCATTGGTTGAACATTTAGGTCATTTTCTTCTTCCCAAGGATTATTCTCGTCCAATTAGGGTTTTTAACCAATCTTGTGCATCCAATAATTGATTTTGTGTCATTGGTTGAACATTTAGGTCATTTTCGTCCTCCCAAGGCTTATTCTCGTCCAATTAGGGTTTTTAACCAATCTTGTGCATCCAATAAGTACATTTGTGTCATTGGTTGAACATTTAGGTCATTTTCGTCCTCCCAAGGCTTATTCTTGTCCAATTAGGGTTTTTAACCAATCTTGTGCATCCAATAAGTGATTTTTTGTCATTGGTAGAACATTTAGGTCATTTTCGTCCTCCCTAGACTTATTCTCATCCAATTAGGGTTTTTAACCAATCTTGTGCATCCAATAAGTACATTTGTGTCATTGGTTGAACATTTATGTCATTTTCGTCCTCCCAAGGCTTATTCTCGTCCAATTAGGGTTTTTAACCAATCTTGTGCATCCAATAAGTACATTTGTGTCATTGGTTGAACATTTAGGTCATTTTCGTCCTCCCAAGGCTTATTCTCGTCCAATTAGGGTTTTTAACCAATGTTGTGCATCCAATAAGTACATATGTGTCATTGTTTGAACATTTAGGTCATTTTCGTCCTCCCTAGGCTTATTCTCGTCCAATTAGGGTTTTTAACCAATCTTGTGCATCCAATAAGTGATTTTGTGCCATTGGTTGAACATTTAGGTCATTTTCGTCCTCCCAAGGCTTATTCTCGTCCAATTAGGGTTTTTAACCAATCTTGTGCATCCAATCAGTACATTTGTGTCATTGGTTGAACATTTAGGTCATTTTCGTCCTCCCTAGGCTTATTCTCGTCCAATTAGGGTTTTTAACCAATCTTGTGCATCCAATAAGTACATTTGTGTCATTGGTTGAACATTTAGTTCATTTTCGTCCTCCTTAGGCTTATTCTCGTCCAATTACGGTTTTTAACCAATCTTGTGAATCCAATAAGTGATTTTGTGCTATTGGTTGAACATTTAGGACATTTGCGTCCTCCCAAGGCTTATTCTCGTCCAATTAGGGTTTTTAACCAATCTTTTGCATCCAATTAGTGATTTTGTGTCATTTGTTGAACATTTAGGTCATTTTCGTCCTCCCAAGGCTTATTCCCGTCCAATTAGGGTTTTTAACCAATCTTGTGCATCCAATAAGTACATTTGTGTCTTTGGTTGAACATTTATGTCATTTTCGTCCTCCCAAGGCTTATTCTCGTCCAATTAGGGTTTTTAACCAATCTTGTGCATCCAATAAGTACATTTGTGTCATTGGTTGAACATTTAGGTCATTTTCGTCCTCCCTAGGCTTATTCTCGTCCAATTAGGGTTTTTAACCAATCTTGTGCATCCAATAAGTACATTTGTGTCATTGGTTGAACATTTAGGTCATTTTCGTCCTCCCTTGGCTTATTCTCGTCCATTTCGGGTTTTTAACCAATCTTGTGCATCGAATAAGTGATTTTGTGTCATTGGTTGAACATTTAGGTCATTTTCGTCCTCCCTAGGCTTATTCTCGTCCAATTAGGGTTTTTAACCAATCTTGTGCATCCAATAAGTACATCTGTGTCATTGATTGAACATGTAGGTCATTTTCGTCCTCCCTAGTCTTATTCTCGTCCAATTACGGTTTTTAACCAATCTTGTGCCTCCAATAAATACATTTGTGTCATTGGTTGAACATTTAGGTCATTTTCGTCCTCCCAAGGCTTATTCTCGTCCAATTAGGGTTTTTAACCAATCTTGTGCATCGAATAAGTGTTTTTGTGTCATTGGTTGAACATTTAGGTCATTTTCGTCCTCCCTATGCTTAATTTCTTCCAATTAGGGTTTTTAACCAATCTTGTGCATCCAATAAGTACATCTGTGTCATTGATTGAACATTTAGGTCATTTGTCCTCCCAAGGATTATTCTCGTCCAATTAGGGTTTTTAACCAATCTTGTGCATCCAATAAGTACATTTGTGTCATTGGTTGAACATTTATGTCATTTTCGTCCTCCCAAGGCTTATTCTCGTCCAATTAGGGTTTTTAACCAATCTTGTGCATCCAATAAGTACATTTGTGTCATTGGTTGAACATTTAGGTCATTTTCGTCCTCCCTAGGCTTATTCTCGTCCAATTAGGATTTTTAACAAATGTTGTGCATCCAATAAGTGATTTTGTATCATTGGTTGAACATTTAGGTCATTTTTGTCCTCCCAAGGCTTATTCTATTCCAATTAAGGTTTTTAACCAATCTTGTGCATCCAATAAGTGATTATGTGTCATTGGTTGAACATTTAGGTCATTTTCGTCCTCCCAAGGCTTATTCTCGTCCAATTAGGGTTTTTAACCAATCTTGTGCATCCAATAAGTACATTTGTGTCATTGGTTGAACATTTAGGTCATTTTCGTCCTCCCAAGGCTTATTCTCGTCCAATTAGGGTTTTTAACCAATCTTGTGCATCCAATAAAAACATTTGTGTCATTGGTTGAACATTTAGGTCATTTTCGTCCTCCCTAGGCTTATTCTCGTCCAATTAGGGTTTTTAACAAATCTTGTGCATCCAATAAGTGATTTTGTGTCATTGGTTGAACATTTAGGTCATTTTCGTCCTCCCTAGTCTTATTCTCGTCCAATTAGGGTTTTTAACCAATCTTGTGCATCCAATAAGTACATTTGTGTCATTGGTTGAATATTTAGGTCATTTTCGTTTTCCCTAGGCTTATTCTCGTCCAATATGGGTTTTTAACAAATCTTGTGCATCCAATAAGTACATTTGTGTCATTGGTTGAACATTTAGGTCATTTTCGTCCTCCCTAGGCTTATTCTCGTCCAATTAGGGTTTTTAACCAATCTTGTGCATCCAATAAGTACATTTGTGTCATTGGTTGAACATTTAGGTCATTTTCGTCCTCCCTAGGCTTATTCTCGTCCAATTCGGGTTTTTAACCAATCGTGCGCATCGAATAAGTGATTTTGTGTCATTGGTTGAACATTTAGGTCATTTTCGTCCTCCCTAGGCTTATTCTCGTCCAATTAGGGTTTTTAACCAATCTTGTGCATCCAATAAGTACATATGTGTCATTGATTGAACATTTAGGTCATTTTTGTCCTCCCAAGGCTTATTCTCGTCCAATTAGGGATTTTAACCAATCTTGTGCATCCAATAAGTACATTTGTGTCATTGGTTGAACATTTAGGTCATTTTCGTCCTCCCTAGGCTTATTCTCGTCCAATTCGGGTTTTTAACCAATCTTGCGCATCGAATAAGTGATTTTGTGTCATTGGTTGAACATTTAGGTCATTTTCGTCCTCCCTAGGCTTATTCTCGTCCAATTAGGGTTTTTAACCAATCTTGTGCATCCAATAAGTACATATGTGTCATTGATTGAACATTTAGGTAATTTTCGTCCTCCCAAGGCTTATTCTCGTCCAATTATGGTTTTTAACCAATCTTGTGCATCTAATTAGTACATTTGTGTCATTGGTTGAACATTTAGGTCATTTTCGTCCTCCCAAGGCTTATTCTCGTCCAATTAGGGTTTTTAACCAATCTTGTGCATCCAATAAGTGATTTTGTGTCATTGGTTGAACATTTAGGTCATTTTCGTCCTCCCAAGGCTTAGTTTCGTCCAATTAGGGTTTTTAACCAATCTTGTGCATCCAATAAGCGATTTTGTGTCATTGGTTGAACATTTAGGTCATTTTCGTCCTCCCTAGGCTTATTCTCGAACAATTAAGGTTTTTAACCAATCTTGTGCATCCAATAAGTTATTTTGTGTCATTGGTTGAACATTTAGGTCATTTTCGTCCTCCCAAGGCTTATTCTCGTCCAATTAGGGTTTTTAACCAATCTTGTGCATCCAATAAGTACATTTTTGTCATTGGTTGAACATTTAGGTCATTTTCGTCCTCCCAAGGCTTATTCTCGTCCAATTAGGGTTTTTAACCAATCTTGTGCTTCCAATAAGTGATTTTGTGTCATTGGTTGAACATTTAGGTTATTTTCGTCCTCCCAAGTGTTATTCTCGTCCAATTAGAATTTTTAACTAATCTTATGCATCCAATAAGTGATTTTGTGTCATTGGTTGAACATTTTGGTCATTTTCGTCCTCCCTAGGCTTATTCTCATCAATTAGGATTTGTAACCAATCTTGTGCATCGAATAAGTGATTTTGTTTCATTGGTTGAACATTTAGGTCATTTTCGTCATCCCTAGGCTTATTCTCATCCAATTAGGGTTTTTAGCCATTTTTGTGCATCCAATAAGTACGCTTGTGTCATTGGTTGAACATTTAGGTCTTTTTCTTCCTCCCTAGGCTTATTCTCGTCCAATTAGGGTTTTTAACCAATCTTGTGCATCCATTAAGCGATTTTGTGTCATTGGTTGAACATTTAGGTCATTTTCGTCCTCCCAAGGCTTATTCTCGTCCAATTAGGGTTTTTAACCAATCTTGTGCATCCAATAAGTGATTTTGTGTCATTGGTTGAACATTTAGGTCATTTTCGTCATCCCAATGCTTATTCTCGTCCAATTAGGGTTTTTAACCAATCTTGTGCATCCAATAAGTACATTTGTGTCATTGGTTGAACATTTAGGTCATTTTCGTCCTCCCAATGCTTATTCTCGTCCAATTAGGGTTTTTAACCAATCTTGTGCATCCATTAAAAGATTTTGTGTCATTGGTTGAACATTTAGGTCATTTTCGTCCTCCTAAGGCTTATTCTCGTCCAATTAGGGGTTTTAACCAATCTTGTACATCCAATAAGTACATTTGTGTCATTGGTTGAACATTTAGGTCATTTTCATCCTCCCTAGGCTTATTCTCGTCCAATTAGGGTTTTAAACCAATCTAGTGCATCCAATAAGTGATTTTGTGTCATTGGTTGAACATTTAGGTCATTTTCGTCCTCCCTAGGCTTATTCTCGTCCAATTAGGGTTTTTAACCAATCTTGTGCATCCAATAAGTACATTTGTGTCATTGGTTGAACATTTAGGTGTTTTTCGTCCTCCCTAGGCTTATTCTCGTCCAATTAGGGTTTTTAACCAATCTTGTGCATCCAATAAGTACATTTGTGTCATTGGTTGAACATTTAGGTCATTTTCGTCCTCCCTAGGCTTATTCTCGTCCAATTAGGGTTTTTAACAAATCTTGTGCATCCATTAAGTACATTTGTGTCATTGGTTGAACATTTAGGTCATTTTCGTCCTCCCTAGGCTTATTCTCGTCCAATTAGGGTTTTTAACCAATCTTGTGCATCCAATAAGTACATTTGTGTCATTGGTTGAACATTTAGGTCATTTTCGTCCTCCCTAGGCTTATTCTCGTCCAATTAGGGTTTTTAACCAATCTTCTGCATCCAATAAGTGATTTTGTGTTGTTGGTTGAACATTTAGGTCATTTTCGTCCTTCCTAGGCTTATTCTCGTCCAATTAGGGTTTTTAACCAATCTTGTGCATCCAATAAGTGATTTTGTGTCATTGGTTGAACATTTAGGTCATTTTCGTCCTCCCTAGGCTTATTCTCGTCCAATTAGGGTTTTTAACCAATCTTGTGCATCCAATACGTACATTTGTGTCACTGGTTTAACATTTAGGTCATTTTTGTCCTCCCAAGGCTTATTCTCGTCGAATTAGGGTTTTTAACCAATCTTGTGCATCCAATAAGTGATTTTGTGTCCTTGGTTGATTATTTAGGCCATTTTCGTCCTCCCTAGGCTTATTCTCTTCCAATTATGGTTTTTAACCAATCTTGTGCATCCAATAAGTGATTTTGTGTCATTGGTTGAACATTTAGGTCATTTTTGTCCTCCCAAGGCTTATTCTCGTCCAATTAGGGTTTTTAACCAATCTTGTGCATCCAATAAGTGATTTTGTGTCATTGGTTGAACATTTAGGTCATTTTCGTCCTCCCAAGTCTTATTCTCGTTCAATTAGGGATTTTAACCAATCTTGTGCGTCCAATAAGTGATTTTGTGTCATTGGTTGAACATTTAGGTCATTTTTGTCCTCCCAAGGCTTATTCTCGTCCAATTAGGGTTTTTAACCAATCTTGTGCATCCAATAAGTGATTTTGTGTCATTGGTTGAACATTTAGGTCATTTTCGTCCTCCCAAGTCTTATTCTCGTCCAATTAGCGTTTTTAACCAATCTTGTGCATCCAATAAGTACATTTCTGTCATTGGTTGAACATTTGTGTCATTTTCGTCCTCCCAAGGCTTATTCTTGTCCAATTAGGGTTTTTAACCAATCTTGTGCATCCAATAAATGATTTTGTGTCATCGGTTGAACATTTAGGTCATTTTCGTCTTTCCTAAGCTTATTCTCATCCAATTAGGGTTTTTAAACAATCTTGTGCATCCAATAAGTAATTTTGTGCCATTGGTTGAACATTTAGGTCATTTTCGTCTTCCCAAGGCTTATGCTCGTCCATTTAGAGTTTTTAACCAATGTTGTGCATCCAATAAGTGATTTTGTGTCATTGGATGAACATTTAGGTCATTTTCGTCTTCCCTAGGCTTATTCTCGTCCAATTAGGGTTTTTAACCAATCTTGTGCATCCAATAAGTACATTTGTGTTATTGGTTGAACATTTAGGTCATTTTCGTCATCCCAAGGCTTATTCACGTCCAATTAGGATTTCTAACCAATCTTGTGCATCCAATAAGTGATTTTTTGTCATTGGTTGAACATTTAGGTCATTTTCGTCCTCCCTAGGCTTATTCTCGTCCAATTAGGGTTTTTAACCAATCTTGTGCATCCAATAAGTACATTTGTGTCATTGGTTGAACATTTAGGTCATTTTCGTCCTCCCTAGGCTTATTCTCGTCCAATTCGGGTTTTTAACCAATCTTGTGAATCCAATAAGTACATTTGTGTCATTGGTTGAACATTTAGGTCATTTTCGTCTTCCCAAGGCTTATTCTCGTCCAATTAGGGTTTTTAACCAATCTTGTGCATCCAATAAGTGATTTTGTGTCATTGGTTGAACATTTAGGTCATTTTCGTCCTCCCTAGACTTATTCTCGTCCAATTAGGGTTTTTAACTAATCTTGTGCATCCAATAAGTGAATTTGTGTCATTGGTTGAACATTTAGGTCATATTCGTCCTCCCTAGGCTTATTCTCGTCCAATTAGGGTTTTTAACCAATCTTGTGCATCGAATAAGTGATTTTGTGTCATTGGTTGATTATTTAGGTCATTTTCGTCCTCCCTAGGCTTATTCTCTTCCAATTAGGGTTTTTAACCAATCTTGTGCTTCCAATAAGTACATCTGTGTCATTGATTGAACATTTAGGTCATTTTTGTCCTCCCAAGGATTATTCTCGTCCAATTAGAGTTTTCAACCAATCTTGTGCATCCAATAAGTACATTTGTGTCATTGGTTGAACATTTAGGTCATTTTCGTCCTCCCAAGGCTTATTCTCGTCCAATTAGGGTTTCTAACAAATCTTGTGCATCCAATAAGTACATTTGTGTCATTGGTTGAACATTTAGGTCATTTTCGTCCTCCCTAGGCCTATTCTCGTCCAATTAGGGTTTTTAACCAATCTTGTGCATCCAATAAGTACATTTGTGTCATTGGTTGAACATTTAGGTAATTTTCGTCCTCCCTAGGCTTATTCTCGTCCATTTCGGGTTTTTAACCAATCTTGTGCATCGAATAGGTGATTTTGTGTCATTGGTTGAACATTTACGTCATTTTCGTCCTCCCTAGGCTTATTCTCGTCCAATTAGGGTTTTTAACCAATCTTGTGCATC
>JBBPBP010000359.1:0-17128 GCA_037974735.1 Cicer chorassanicum
ACTTATTGGATGCACAAGATTGGTTAAAAACCCTAATTGGACGAGGATAAGAATAGGGAGGACGAAAATGACCTAAATGTTCAACCAATGACACAAAATCACTTATTGGATGCACAAGATTGGTTAAAAACCCTAATTGGACGAGAATAAGCCTTGGGAAGACGAAAATGACCTAAATGTTCAACCAATGACACAAATGTACTTATTCGACGCACAAGATTGGTTAAAAACCCTAATTGGATGAGAATAAGCCTAGGGAGGACTGAAATGACCTATATGTTCAACCAATGACACAAATGTACTTATTGGATGCACAAGATTGGTTAAAAACCCTAATTGGAAGAGAATAAGCCTAGGGTGGACGAAAATGACCTAAATAATCAACCAATGACACAAAATCACTTATTCGATGCACAAGATTGGTTAAAAACCCTAATTGGAAGAGAATAAGCCTAGGGAGGACGAAAATGACCTAAATAATCAACCAATGACACAAAATCACTTATTCGATGCACAAGATTGGTTAAAAACCCTAATTGGACGAGAATAAGCCGAGGGAGGACGAATATGACCTAAATGTTCAACCAATGACACAAATTCACTTATTGGATGCACAAGATTGGTTAAAAACCCTAATTGGACGAGGATAAGAATAGGGAGGACGAAAATGACCTAAATGTTCAACCAATGACACAAAATCACTTATTGGATGCACAAGATTGGTTAAAAACCCTAATTGGACGAGAATAAGCCTTGGGAAGACGAAAATGACCAAAATGTTCAACCAATGACACAAATGTACTTATTCGACGCACAAGATTGATTAAAAACCCTAATTGGACGAGAATAAGCCTTGGGAAGACGAAAATGACCTAAATGTTCAACCAATGACACAAAATCACTTATTCGATGCACAAGATTGGTTAAAAACCCTAATTGGACGAGAATAAGCCTAGGGAGGACGAAAATGACCTAAATGTTCAACCAATGACACAAAATCACTTATTCGATGCACAAGATTGGTTAAAAACTTGAATTGGACGAGAATAAGCCTAGGGAGGACGAAAATGACCTAAATGTTCAACCAATGACACAAATGTACTTATTCGATGCACAAGATTGGTTAAAAACCCTAATTGGACGAGAATAAGCCTAGGGAGGACGAAAATGACCTAAATGTTCAACCAATGACACAAATGCACTTATTGGATGCACAAGATTGGTTAAAAACCCTAATTGGACGAGAATAAGACTAGGGAGGACGAAAATGACCTAAATGTTTAACCAATGACACAAAATCACTTATTGGATGCACAAGATTGGTTAAAAACCCTAATTGGACGAGAATAAGCCTTGGGAGGACGAAAATGACCTAAATGTTCAACCAATGACACAAAATCACTTATTGGATGCACTAGATTGGTTAAAAACCCTAATTGGATGCGAATAAGCCTTGGGAGGACGAAAATGACCTAAATGTTCAACCAATGACACAAATGTACTTATTGGATGCACATGATTGGTTAAAAACCCTAATTGGAAAAGAATAAGCCTTGGTAGGACGAAAATAACCTAAATGTTCAACCAATGACACAAAATCACTTATTGGATGCACAAGATTGGTTAAAAAACCTAATTGGACGAGAATAAGCATAGGGAGGACGAAAATAACCTAAACGTTCAAACAACGACACTAAATCACTTATTGGATGCATAAGATTGGTTCAAAACCCTAACTGGACGAGAATAAGCATTGGGAGGACGAAAATGACCTAAATGTTCAACCAATGACACAAAATCACTTATTGGATGCACAAGATTGGTTAAAAACCCTAATTGGACGAGAATAAGCCTAGGGAGGACGAAAATGACCTAAATGTTCAACCAATGACACAAATGTACTTATTGGATGCACAAGATTGGTTAAAAACCCTAATTGGACGAGAATAAGACTAAGGAGGACGAAAATTACCTAAATGTTCAACCAATGACACAAAGGTACTTATTGGATGCACAAGATTGGTTAAAAACCCTAATTGAACGAGAATAAGCCTAGGGAGGACGAAAATGACCTAAATGTTCAACCAATGACACAAATGTACTTATTGGATGCACAAGATTGGTTAAAAACCCTAATTGGACGAGAATAAGCCTTGGGAGGACGAAAATTACCTAAATGATCAACCAATATCACAAAGGTACTTATTGGATGCACAAGATTGGTTAAAAACCCTAATTGGACGAGAATAAGCCTAGGGAGGACGAAAATGACCTAAATGTTCAACCAATGACACAAATGTACTTATTGGATGCACAAGATTGGTTAAAAACCCTAATTGGACGAGAATAAGACTAGGGAGGACGAAAATGACCAAAATGTTCAACCAATGACACAAAATCACTTATTGGATGCACAAGATTGGTTAAAAAACCTAATTGGACGAGAATAAGCCTAGGGAGGACGAAAATGACCTAAATGTTCAACCATTGACACAAAATCACTTATTGGATGCAC
This sequence comes from Cicer chorassanicum, assembly GCA_037974735.1. NCBI lineage: Eukaryota > Viridiplantae > Streptophyta > Magnoliopsida > Fabales > Fabaceae > Cicer > Cicer chorassanicum. Next base: position 2,516 of record JBBPBP010000359.1, read on the forward strand.
AAGATTTGTTAAAAACACTAATTGGACGAGAATAAGCCTTGGGAGAACGAAAATGACCTAAATGTTCAACCAACGACACAAAATCACTTATTGGATGCACAAGATTGGTTAAAAACCCTAATTGGACGAGAATAAGCCTAGGGAGGACGAAAATGACCTAAATGTTCAACCAATGACACAAATGTACTTATTGGATGCACAAGATTGGTTAAAAACCCTAATTGGACGAAAATAAGCCTAGGGAGGACGAAAATGACCAAAATGTTCAACCAATGACACAAAATCACTTATTGGATGCACAAGATTGGTTAAAAACCCTAATCGGACGAGAATAAGCCTTGGGAGGACGAAAATGACCTAAATGTTCAACCAATGACATAAAATCACTTATTGGATGCACAAGATTGGTTAAAAACCCTAATTGGATGAGAATAAGCCTTGGGAGGACGAAAATGACCTAAATGTTCAACCAATGACACAAATGTACTTTTTGGATGCACAAGATTGGTTAAAAACCCTAATTGGACGAGAATAAGCCTTGGGAGGACGAAAATGACCTAAATGTTCAACCAATGACACAAAAGCACTTATTGGATGCACAAGATTGGTTAAAAACCCTAATTGGACGAGAATAAGCGTTGGGAGGACGAAAATGACCTAAATGTTCAACCAATGACACAAATGTACTTATTGGATGCACAAGATTGGTTAAAACCCCTAATTGGACGAGAATAAGCATTGGGAGGACGAAAATGACCTAAATGTTCAACCAATGACACAAATATACTTTTTGGATGCACAAGATTGGTTAAAAACCCTCATTGGACGAGAAAAAGCCTAGGGAGGACGAAAATGACCTAAATGTTCAACCAATGACACAAAATCACTTATTGGATGCACAAGATTGGTTAAAAACCCTAATTGGACGAGAATAAGCCTTGGGAGGACGAAAATGACCTAAATGTTCAACCAATGACACAAATGTAGTAATTGGATGCACAAGATTGGTTAAAAACCCTAATTGGACGAGAATAAGCCTTGGGAGGACGAAAATGACCTAAATGTTCAACCGATGGCACAAAATCACTTATTGAATGCACAAGATTGGTTAAAATCCCTAATTGGACGAGAATAAGCCTTGGGAGGACAAAAATGACCTAAATGTTCAATCAATGACACAGATGTACTTATTGGATGCACAAGATTGGTTAAAAACCCAGATTGAACGAGAGTAAGCCTAGGGAGGACGAAAATGACCTAAATGTTCAACCAATGACACAAAATCACTTATTCGATGCACAAGATTGGTTAAAAACCCGAATTGGACGAGAATAAGCCTAGGGAGGACGAAAATGACCTAAATGTTCAACCAATGACACAAATGTACTTATTGGATGCACAAGATTGGTTAAAAACCCTAATTGGACGAAAATAAGCCTAGGGAGGACGAAAATGACCTAAATTTTCAACCAATGACACAAATGTATTTATTGGATGCACAAGATTGGTTAAAAACCCTAATTGGACGAGAATAAGACTAGGGAGGACGAAAATGACACAAATGTTCAACCAATGACACAAATGTACTTATTGGATGCACAAGATTGGTTAAAAACCCTAATTGGACGAGAATAAGCCTAGCGAGGACGAAAATGACCTAAATGATCAACCAATGACACAAATGTACTTATTGGATGCACAAGATTGGTTAAAAACCCTAATTGGACGAGAATAAGACTAGGGAGGATGAAAATGACCTAAATGTTCAACCAATGACACAAAATCACTTATTGGATGCACAAGATTGGTTAAAAACCCTAATTGGACGAGAATAAGCCTTGGGAGGACGAAAATGACCTAAATGTTCAACCAAGGACACAAATGTACTTATTGGATGCACAAGATTGGTTAAAAACCCTAATTGGATGAGAATATGCATTGGGAGGACGAAAATGACCTAAATGTTCAACCAATGACACAAAATCACTTATTGGATGCACAAGATTGGTTAAAAACCCTAATTGGACGAGAATAAGCCTAGGGAGGACGAAAATGACCTAAATGTTCAACCAATGACACAAATGTACTTATTGGATGCACAAGATTGGTTAAAAACCCTAATTGGACGAGAATAAGACTAGGGAGGACGAAAATGACATAAATGTTCAACCAATGACACAAAATCACTTATTGGATGCACAAGATTGGTTAAAAACCCTAATTGGACGAGAATAAGCCTTGGGAGGACGAAAATGACCTAAATGTTCAACCAATGACACAAATATACTTATTGGATGCACAAGATTGGTTAAAAACCCTAATTGGACGAGAATAAGCCTTGCGAGGACGAAAATGACCTAAATGTTCAACCAATGACACAAAATCACTTATTGGATTCACAAGATTGGTTAAAAACCCTAATTGGACGAGAATAAGCCTTGGGAGGACGAAAATGACCTAAATGTTCAACCAATGACACAAATGTACGTATTGGATGCACAAGATTGGTTAAAAACCCTAATTGGACGAGAATAAGCCTTGGGAGGACGAAAATGACCTAAATGTTCAACCGATGGCACAAAATCACTTATTGAATGCACAAGATTGGTTAAAATCCCTAATTGGACGAGAATAAGCCTTGGGAGGACAAAAATGACCTAATTGTTCAATCAATGACACAGATGTACTTATTGGATGCACAAGATTGGTTAAAAACCCTAATTGGACGAGAATAAGCCTTGGGAGGACGAAAATGACTTAAATGTTCAACCAATGACAAAATTGTACTTATTGGATGCACAAGATTGGTTGAAAACTCTAATTGGATGAGAATAATCCTTGGGAGGACAAAAATGACCTAAATGTTCAATCAATGACACAGATGTACTTATTGGATGCACAAGATTGGTTAAAAACCCTAATTGGAAGAGAATAAGCCTAGGGAGGACGAAAATGACCTAAATAATCAACCAATGACACAAAATCACTTATTCGATGCACAAGATTGGTTAAAAACCCTAATTGGACGAGAATAAGCCTAGGGAGGACGAATATGACCTAAATGTTCAACCAATGACACAAATTCACTTATTGGATGCACAAGATTGGTTAAAAACCCTAATTGGACGAGGATAAGAATAGGGAGGACGAAAATGACCTAAATGTTCAACCAATGACACAAAATCACTTATTGGATGCACAAGATTGGTTAAAAACCCTAATTGGACGAGAATAAGCCTTGGGAAGACGAAAATGACCTAAATGTTCAACCAATGACACAAATGTACTTATTCGACGCACAAGATTGATTAAAAACCCTAATTGGACGAGAATAAGCCTTGGGAAGACGAAAATGACCTAAATGTTCAACCAATGACACAAATGTACTTATTTGACGCACAAGATTGATTAAAAACCCTAATTGGATGAGAATAAGCCTAGGGAGGACTGAAATGACCTAAATGTTCAACCAATGACACAAATGTACTTATTGGATGCACAAGATTGGTTAAAAACCCTAATTGGACGAGAATAAGCCCAGGGAGGACGAAAATGACCTAAATGTTCAACCAATGACACAAATGTACTTATTGGATGCACAAGATTGGTTAAAAACCCTAATTGGACGAAAATAAGTCTAGGGAGGACGAAAATGACCTAAATTTTCAACCAATGACACAAATGTATTTATTGGATGCACAAGATTGGTTAAAAACCCTAATTGGACGAGAATAAGACTAGGGAGGACGAAAATGACCTAAATGTTCAACCAATGACACAAATGTACTTATTGGATGCACAAGATTGGTTAAAAACCCTAATTGGACGAGAATAAGTTTAGGGAGGACGAAATTGACCTAAAAGATCAACCAATGACACAAATGTACTTATTGGATGCACAAGATTGGTTAAAAACCCTAATTGGACGAGAATAAGACTAGGGAGGACGAAAATGACCTAAATGTTCAACCAATGACACAAAATCACTTATTGGATGCACAAGATTGGTTAAAAACTCTAATTGGACGAGAATAAGCCTTGGGAGGACGAAAATGACTTAAATGTTCAACCAATGACACAAATGTACTTATTGGATGCACAAGATTTGTTAAAAACCCTAATTGGACGAGAATAAGTTTTGGGAGGACGAAAATGACCCAAATGTTCAACCGATGGCACAAAATCACTTATTGAATGCACAAGATTGGTTAAAATCCCTAATTGGACGAGAATAAGCCTTGGGAGGACAAAAATGACCTAAATGTTCAATCAATGACACAGATGTACTTATTGGATGCACAAGATTGGTTAAAAACCCAGATTGAACGAGAGTAAGCCTAGGGAGGACGAAAATGACCTAAATGTTCAACCAATGACACAAAATCACTTATTCGATGCACAAGATTGGTTAAAAACCCGAATTGGACGAGAATAAGCCTAGGGAGGACGAAAATGACCTAAATGTTCAACCAATGACACAAATGTACTTATTGGATGCACAAGATTGGTTAAAAACCCTAATTGGACGAAAATAAGCCTAGGGAGGACGAAAATGACCTAAATTTTCAACCAATGACACAAATGTATTTATTGGATGCACAAGATTGGTTAAAAACCCTAATTGGACGAGAATAAGACTAGGGAGGACGAAAATGACCTAAATGTTCAACCAATGACACAAATGTACTTGTTGGATGCACAAGATTGGTTAAAAACCCTAATTGGACGAGAATAAGCCTAGGGAGGACGAAAATGACCTAAATGATCAACCAATGACACAAATGTACTTATTGGATGCACAAGATTGGTTAAAAACCCTAATTGGACGAGAATAAGACTAGGGAGGATGAAAATGACCTAAATGTTCAACCAATGACACAAAATCACTTATTGGATGCACAAGATTGGTTAAAAACCATAATTGGACGAGAATAAGCCTTGGGAGGACGAAAATGACCTAAATGTTCAACCAATGACACAAATGTACTAATTAGATGCACAAGATTGGTTAAAAACCCTAATTGGACGAGAATAAGCCTTGGGAGGACGAAAATGACCTAAATGTTCAACCGATGGCACAAAATCACTTATTGAATGCACAAGATTGGTTAAAATCCCTAATTGGACGAGAATAAGCCTTGGGAGGACAAAAATGACCTAAATGTTCAATCAATGACACAAATGTACTTATTGGATGCACAAGATTGGTTAAAAACCCAAATTGGACGAGAATAAGCCTAGGGAGGACGAAAATGACCTAAATGTTCAACCAATGACACAAAATCACTTATTCGATGCACAAGATTGGTTAAAAACTTGAATTGGACGAGAATAAGCCTAGGGAGGACGAAAATGACCTAAATGTTCAACCAATGACACAAATGTACTTATTCGATGCACAAGATTGGTTAAAAACCCTAATTGGACGAGAATAAGCCTAGGGAGGACGAAAATGACCTAAATGTTCAACCAATGACACAAATGCACTTATTGGATGCACAAGATTGGTTAAAAACCCTAATTGGACGAGAATAAGCCTAGGGAGGACAAAAATGACCTAAATGTTCAACCAATGACACAAAATCACTTATTGGATGCACAAGATTGGTTAAAAACCCGAAATGACGAGAATTATCCTAGGGAGGACAAAAATGACCTAAGTGTTCAACCAATGACACAAATGTACTTATTGGATGCACAAGATTGGTTAAAAACCCTAATTGGACGAGAATAAGACTAGGGAGGACGAAAATGACCTAAATGTTCAACCAATGACACAAAATCACTTATTGGATGCACAAGATTGGTTAAAAAACCTAATTGGACGAGAATAAGCCTAGGGAAGACGAAAATGACCTAAATGTTCAACCAATGACACAAAATCACTTATTGGATGCACAAGATTGGTTAAAAACCCTAATTGGACGAGAATAACCCTTGGGAGAACGTAAATGACCTAAATGTTCAATCAATGACACAAAATCACTTATTGGATGCACAAGATTGGTTAAAAACCCTAATTGGAAGAGAATATGCCTTGGGAGGACGAAAATGACCTAAATGTTCAACCAATGACACAAAATCACTTATTGGATGCACAAGATTGGTTAAAAACCCTAATTAGACGAGAATAAGCCTTGGGAGGACGAAAATGACCTAAATGTTCAACCAATGACACAAATGTACTAATTGGATACCCAAGATTGGTTAAAAACCCTAATTGGACGAGAATAAGCCTAGGGAGGACGAAAATGACCTAAATGTTCAACCAATGACACAAATGTACTTATTGGATGCACAAGATTGGTTAAAAACCCTAATTGGACGAGAATAAGACTAGGGAGGACGAAAATGACCTAAATGTTCAACCAATGACACAAAATCACTTATTGGATGCAAGTGATTGGTTAAAAAACCTAATTGGACGAGAATAAGCCTAGGGAGGACGAAAATAACCTAAATGTTCAACCAATGACACAAAATCACTTATTGGATGCACAAGATTGGTTAAAAACCCTAATTGGACCAGAATGAGCCTTGGCAGAACGAAAATGACCTAAATGTTCAATCAATGACACAAAATAACTTATTGGATGCACAAGATTGGTTAAAAACCCTAATTGGACAAGAATTAACCTAGGGAGAACGAAAATGACCTAAATGTTTAACCAATGACACAAAATCACTTATTGGATGCACAAGATTGGTTAAAACCCCTAATTGGACAAGAATAAGCCTAGGGAGGATGAAAATGACCTAAATGTTCAACCAATGACACAAAATCACTTATTGGATGCACAAGATTGGTTAAAAACCCTAATTAGACGAGAATAAGCCTTGGGAGGACGAAAATGACCTAAATGTTCAACCAATGACACAAATGTACTTATTGGATACCCAAGATTGGTTAAAAACCCTAATTGGACGAGAATAAGCCTTGGGAGGACGAAAATGACCTAAATGTTCAACCAATGACACAAAATCACTTATTGGATGCACAAGATTGGTTAAAAACCCTAATTGGACGAGAATAAGACTAGAGAGGACGAAAATGACCTAAATGTTCAACCAATGACAAAAAATAATTTATTGGATTGACAAGATTGGTTAAAAACCCTTATTGGACGAGAATTAGCCTAGGGAGGACAAAAATGACCTAAGTGTTCAACCAATGACACAAATGTACTTATTGGATGCACAAGATTGGTTAAAAACCCTAATTGGACGAGAATAAGACTAGGGAGGACGAAAATGACCTAAATGTTCAACCAATGACACAAAATCACTTATTGGATGCACAAGATTGGTTAAAAACCCTAATTGGACGAGAATAAGCCTAGGGAGGACGAAAATGACCTAAATGTTCAACCAATGACACAAAAGCACTTATTGGATGCAAAAGATTGGTTAAAAACCCTAATTGGACGAGAATAAGCCTTGGGAGGACGAAAATGACCTAAATGTTCAACCAATGACACAAATGTACTTATTGGATGCACAAGATTGGTTAAAAACCCTAATTTGACGAGAATAAGACTAGGGAGGACGAAAATGACCTAAATGTTCAACCAATGACACAAATGTACTTATTGGATGCACAAGATTGGTTAAAAACCCTAATTGGACGAGAATAAGCCTAGGGAGGACGAAAATGACCTAAATGTTCAACCAATGACACAAATGTACTTATTGGATGCACAAGATTGGTTAAAAACCCTAATTGGATGAGAATAATCCTTGGGAAGACGAAAATGACCTAAATGTTCAACTAATGACACAAAATCACTTATTAGATGCACAAGATTGGTTAAAAACCCTAATTGCACGAGAATAAGACTAGGGAGGACGAAAATGACCTAAATGTTCAACCAATGACACAAATGTACTTATTGGATGCACAAGATTGGTTAAAAACCCTAATTGGACGAGAATAAGCCTAGGGAGGACGAAAATGACCTAAATGTTCAACCAATGACACAAATGCACTTATTGGATGCACAAGATTGGTTAAAAACCCTAATTGGACGAAAATAAGCCTAGGGAGGACGAAAATGACCTAAATGTTCAACCAATGACACAAATGTATTTATTGGAGGAACAAGATTGGTTAAAAACCTTAATTGGACGAGAATAAGACTAGGGAGGACGAAAATGACCTAAATGTTCAACCAATGACACAAATGTACTTATTGGATGCACAAGATTGGTTAAAAACCCTAATTGGACGAGAATAAGCCTAGGGAGGACGAAAATGACCTAAATGATCAACCAATGACACAAATGTAATTATCGGATGCACAAGATTGGTTAAAAACCCTAATTGGACGAGAATAAGACTAGGGAGGACGAAAATGACCTAAATGTTCAACCAATGACACAAAATCACTTATTGGATGCACAAGATTGGTTAAAAACCCTAATTGGACGAGAATAAGCCTTGGGAGAACGAAAATAACCTAAATGTTCAACCAATGACACAAAATCACTTATTGGATGCACAAGATTGGTTAAAAACCCTAATTGGACGAGAATAAGCCTTGGGAGGACAAAAATGACCTAAATGTTCAACCAATGACACAAATGTACTTGTTGGATGCACAAGATTGGTTAAAAACCCTAATTGGACGAGAATAAGCCTAGGGAGGACGGAAGTGACCTAAATGTTCAACCAATGACACAAATGTACTTATTGGATGCACAAGATTAGTTAAAAACCCTAATATGACGAGAATAAGACTAGGGAGGACGAAAATGACCTAAATGTTCAACCAATGACACAAAATCACTTATTGGATGCACAAGATTGGTTAAAAACCCTAATTGGACGAGAATAAGCCTTGGGAGGACGAAAATGACCTAAATGTTCAACCAATGACACAAATGTACTTAATTGATGCACAAGATTAGTTGAAAACCCTTTTTGGACGAGAATAAGCCTATGGAGGACGAAAATGACCTAAATGTTCAACCAATGACATTAATGTACTTATTGGATGCACAAGATTGGTTAAAAACCCTAATTGGACGAGAATAAGACTAGGGAGGACGAAAATGACCTAAATGTTCAACCAATGACACAAATGTACTTATTGGATGCACAAGATTGGTTAAAAACCCTAATTGGACGAGAATAATCCTTGGGAGGACAAAAATGACCTAAATGTTCAATCAATGACACATATGTACTTATTGGATGCACAAGATTGGTTAAAAACCCTAATTGGACGAGAATAAGCCTAGGGAGGACGAAAATGACCTAAATGTTCAACCAATGACACAAATGTACTTATTGGATGCACAAAATTGGTTAAAAACCCTAATTGGATGAGAATAAGCCTAGGGAGGACGAAAATGACCTAAATGATCAACCAATGACACAAATGTACTTATTGGATGCACAAGATTGGTTAAAAACCCTAATTGGACGAGAATAAGACTAGGGAGGACGAAAATGACCTAAATGTTCAACCAATGACACAAAATCACTTATTGGATGCACAAGATTGGTTAAAAACCCTAATTGGACGAGAATAAGCCTTGGGAGGACGAAAATGACCTAAATGTTCAACAAATGACACAAATGTACTAATTGGATGCACAAGATTGGTTAAAAACCCTAATTGGAAGAGAATAAGCCTTGGGAGGACGAAAATGACCTAAATGTTCAACCGATGGCACAAAATCACTTATTGAATGCACAAGATTGGTTAAAATCCCTAATTGGACGAGAATAAGCCTTGGGAGGACAAAAATGACCTAAATGTTCAATCAATGACACAGATGTACTTATTGGATGCACAAGATTGGTTAAAAACCCAAATTGGACGAGAATAAGACTAGGGAGGACGAAAATGACCTAAATGTTCAACCAATGACACAAAATCACTTATTGGATGCACAAGATTGGTTAAAAACCCTAATTGGACGAGAATAAGCCTTGGGAGGACGAAAATGACCTAAATGTTCAACCAATGACACAAATGTACTAATTGGATGCATAAGATTGGTTAAAAACCCTAATTGGACGAGAATAAGCCTTGGGAGGACGAAAATGACTTAAATGTTCAACCGATGGCACAAAATCACTTATTGAATGCACAAGATTGGTTAAAATCCCTAATTGGACGAGAATAAGCCTTGGGAGGACAAAAATGACCTAATTGTTCAATCAATGACACAGATGTACTTATTGGATGCCCAAGATTGGTTAAAAACCCTAATTGGACGAGAATAAGCCTTGGGAGGACGAAAATGACCTAAATGTTCAACCAATGACACAAATGTACTTATTGGATGCACAAGATTGGTTGAAAACTCTAATTGGACGAGAATAATCCTTGGGAGGACATAAATGACCTAAATGTTCAATCAATGACACAGATGTACTTATTGGATGCACAAGATTGGTTAAAAACCCAAATTGGAAGAGAATAAGCCTAGGGAGGACGAAAATGACCTAAATAATCAACCAATGACACAAAATCACTTATTTGATGCACAAGATTGGTTAAAAACCCTAATTGGACGAGAATAAGCCTAGGGAGGACGAATATGACCTAAATGTTCAACCAATGACACAAATTCACTTATTGGATGCACAAGATTGGTTAAAAACCCTAATTGGACGAGGATAAGAATAGGGAGGACGAAAATGACCTAAATGTTCAACCAATGACACAAAATCACTTATTGGATGCACAAGATTGGTTAAAAACCCTAATTGGACGAGAATAAGCCTTGGGAAGACGAAAATGACCAAAATGTTCAACCAATGACACAAATGTACTTATTCGACGCACAAGATTGATTAAAAACCCTAATTGGACGAGAATAAGCCTTGGGAAGACGAAAATGACCTAAATGTTCAACCAATGACACAAAATCACTTATTCGATGCACAAGATTGGTTAAAAACCCTAATTGGACGAGAATAAGCCTAGGGAGGACGAAAATGACCTAAATGTTCAACCAATGACACAAAATAACTTATTGGATGCACAAGATTGGTTAAAAACCCTAATTGGACGAGAATAAGCCTAGGGAGGACGAAAATGACCTAAATGTTCAACCAATGACACAAATTCACTTATTGGATGCACAAGATTGGTTAAAAACCCTAATTGGACAAGAATAAGCCTTGGGAGGACGAAAATGACCTAAATGTTCAACCAATGACACAAATGTACTTATTGGATGCACAAGATTGGTTAAAAACCCTAATTGGATGAGAATAAGCCTAGGGAGGACGAAAATGACCTAAATGTTCAACCAATGACACAAATGCACTTATTGGATGCACAAGATTGGTTAAAAACCCTAATTGGACCAAAATAAGCCTAGGGAGGACGAAAATGACCTAAATGTTCAACCAATGACACAAATGTATTTATTGGAGGCACAAGATTGGTTAAAAACCCTAATTGGACGAGAATAATACTAGGGAGGACGAAAATGACCTAAATGTTCAACCAATGACACAAATGTACTTATTGGATGCACAAGATTGGTTAAAAACCCTAATTGGACGAGAATAAGACTAGGGAGGACGAAAATGACCGAAATGTTCAACCAATGACACAAAATCACTTATTGGATGCACAAGATTGGTTAAAAACCCAAATTGGACGAGAATAAGCCTAGGGAGGACGAAAATGACCTAAATGTTCAACCAATGACACAAAATCACTTATTCGATGCACAAGATTGGTTAAAAACTTGAATTGGACGAGAATAAGCCTAGGGAGGACGAAAATGACCTAAATGTTCAACCAATGACACAAATGTACTTATTGGATGCACAAGATTGGTTAAAAACCCTAATTGGACGAGAATAAGCCTTGGGAGGACGAAAATGATCTAAATGTTCAACCAATGACACAAATGTACTTATTGGATGCACAAGATTGGTTGAAAACTCTAATTGAACGAGAATAATCCTTGGGAGGACAAAAATGACCTAAATGTTCAATCAATGACACAGATGTACTTATTGGATGCACAAGATTGGTTAAAAACCCTAATTGGAAGAGAATAAGCCTAGGGAGGACGAAAATGACCTAAATAATCAACCAATGACACAAAATCACTTATTCGATGCACAAGATTGGTTAAAAACCCTAATTGGACGAGAATAAGCCTAGGGAGGACGAATATGACCTAAATGTTCAACCAATGACACAAATTCACTTATTGGATGCACAAGATTGGTTAAAAACCCTAATTGGACGAGAATAAGACTAGGGAGGACGAAAATGACCTAAATGTTCAACCAATGACACAAAATCACTTATTGGATGCACAAGATTGGTTAAAAACCCTAATTGGACGAGAATAAGAATAGGGAGGACGAAAATGACCTAAATGTTCAACCAATGACACAAAATCACTTATTGGATGCACAAGATTGGTTAAAAACCCTAATTGGACGAGAATAAGAATAGGGAGGACGAAAATGACCTATATGTTCAACCAATGACACAAATGTACTTATTGGATGCACAAGATTGGTTAAAAACCCTAATTGGACGAGAATAAGAATAGGGAGGACGAAAATGACCTAAATGTTCAACCAATGACACAAAATCACTTATTGGATGCACAAGATTGGTTAAAAACCCTAATTGGACGAGAATAAGCCTTGGGAGGACGAAAATGACCTAAATGTTCAACCAATGACACAAATGTACTAATTGGATGCATAAGATTGGTTAAAAACCCTAATTGGACGAGAGTAAGCCTTGGGAGGACGAAAATGACCTAAATGTTCAACCGATGGCACAAAATCACTTATTGAATGCACAAGATTGGTTAAAATCCCTAATTGGACGAGAATAAGCCTTGGGAGGACAAAAATGACCTAAATGTTCAATCAATGACACAGATGTACTTATTGGATGCACAAGATTGGTTAAAAACCCAAATTGGACGAGAATAAGACTAGGGAGGACGAAAATGACCTAAATGTTCAACCAATGACACAAAATCACTTATTGGATGCACAAGATTGGTTAAAAACCCTAATTGGACGAGAATAAGCCTTGGGAGGACGAAAATGACCTAAATGTTCAACCAATGACACAAATGTACTAATTGGATGCATAAGATTGGTTAAAAACCCTAATTGGACGAGAATAAGCCTTGGGAGGACGAAAATGACCTAAATGTTCAACCGATGGCACAAAATCACTTATTGAATGCACAAGATTGGTTAAAATCCCTAATTGGACGAGAATAAGCCTTGGGAGGACAAAAATGACCTAAATGTTCAACCAATGACACAGATGTACTTATTGGATGCACAAGATTGGTTAAAAACCCAAATTGGACGAGAATAAGCCTAGGGAGGACGAAAATGACCTAAATGTTCAACCAATGACACAAAATCACTTATTCGATGCACAAGATTGGTTAAAAACTTGAATTGGACGAGAATAAGCCTAGGGAGGACGAAAATGACCTAAATGTTCACCCAATGACACAAATGTACTTATTCGATGCACAAGATTGGTTAAAAACCCTAATTGGACGAGAATAAGCCTAGGGAGGAAGAAAATGACCTAAATGTTCAACCAATGACACAAATGCACTTATTGGATGCACAAGATTGGTTAAAAACCCTAATTGGACCAAAATAAGCCTAGGGAGGACGAAAATGACCTAAATGTTCAACCAATGACACAAATGTATTTATTGGAGGCACAAGATTGGTTAAAAACCCTAATTGGACGAGAATAAGACTAGGGAGGACGAAAATGACCTAAATGTTCAACCAATGACACAAATGTACTTATTGGATGCACAAGATTGCTTAAAAACCCTAATTGGACGAGAATAAGCCTAGGGAGGACGAAAATGACCTAAATGATCAACCAATGACACAAATGTACTTATTGGATGCACAAGATTGGTTAAAAACTTGAATTGGACGAGAATAAGCCTAGGGAGGACGAAAATGACCTAAATGTTCAACCAATGACACAAATGTACTTATTGGATGCACAAGATTGGTTAAAAACCCTAATTGGACGAGGATAAGAATAGGGAGGACGAAAATGACCTAAATGTTCAACCAATGACACAAAATCACTTATTGGATGCACAAGATTGGTTAAAAACCCTAATTGGACGAGAATAAGCCTTGGGAAGACGAAAATGACCTAAATGTTCAACCAATGACACAAATGTACTTATTCGACGCACAAGATTGATTAAAAACCCTAATTGGATGAGAATAAGCCTAGGGAGGACTGAAATGACCTAAATGTTCAACCAATGACACAAATGTACTTATTGGATGCACAAGATTGTTTAAAAACCCTAATTGGACGAGAATAAGCCCAGGGAGGACGAAAATGACCTAAAGGTTCAACCAATGACACAAATGTACTTATTGGATGCACAAGATTGGTTAAAAACCCTAATTGGACGAAAATAAGCCTAGGGAGGACGAAAATGACCTAAATTTTCAACCAATGACACAAATGTATTTATTCGATGCACAAGATTGGTTAAAAACCCTAATTGGACGAGAATAAGACTAAGGAGGACGAAAATGACCTAAATGTTCAACCAATGACACAAATGTACTTATTGGATGCACAAGATTGGTTAAAA
>JBBPBP010000360.1:0-23336 GCA_037974735.1 Cicer chorassanicum
AATTGGACGAGAATAAGCCTAGGGAGGACGAAAATGACCTAAATGTTCAACCAATGACACAAATGTACTTATTGGATGCACAAGATTGGTTAAAAACCCTAATTGGACGAGAATAAGCCTAGGGAGGACGAAAATGACCTAAATGTTACACCAATGACTCAAATGTACTTATTGGATGCACAAGAGTGGTTTAAAACCCTAATTGGACGAGAATAAGCCTTGGGAGGACGAAAATGTCCTAAATGTTCAACCAATGACACAAATGTACTTATTGGATGCACAAGATTGTTTAAAAACCCTAATTGGACGAGAATAAGCATTGGGAGGACGAAAAACGACCTAAATGTTCAACCAATGACACAAATGTACTTATTGGATGCACAAGATTGGTTAAAAATCCTAATTGGACGAGAATAAGCCTTGGGAGGACGAAAATGACCTAAATGTTCAACTGATGGCACAAAATCACTTATTGAATGCACAAGATTGGTTAAAATCCCTAATTGGACGAGAATAAGCCTTGGGAGGACAAAAATGACCTAAATGTTCAATCAATGACACAGATGTACTTATTGGATGCACAAGATTGGTTAAAAACCCAAATTGGACGAGAATAAGCCTAGGGAGGACGAAAATGACCTAAATGTTCAACCAATGACACAAAATCACTTATTCGATGCACAAGATTGGTTAAAAACCCGAATTGGACGAGAATAAGCCTAGGGAGGACGAAAATGACCTAAATGTTCAACCAATGACACAAATGTACTTATTGGATGCACAAGATTGGTTAAAAACCCTAATTGGACGAGAATAAGCCTAGGGAGGACGAAAATGACATAAATGTTACACCAATGACACAAATGTACTTATTGGATGCACAAGATTGGTTAAAAACCCTAATTGGACGAGAATAAGCCTAGGGAGGACGAAAATGACCTAAATGTTCAACCAATGACACAAATGTACTTATTGGATGCACAAGATTGGTTAAAAACCCTAATTGGACGAGAATAAGCGTTGGGAGGACGAAAATGACCTAAATGTTCAACCAATGACACAAATGTACTCATTGGATGCACAAGATTGGTTAAAAACCCTAATTGGACGAGAATAAGCCTAGGGAGGACAAAAATGACCTAAATGTTCAACCAATGACACAAATTAACTTATTGGACGCACAAGATTGGTTAAAAACCCTAATTGGACGAGAATAAGCCTAGGGAGGACGAAAATGACCTAAATGTTCAACCAATGACACAAATGTACTTATTGGATGCACAAGATTGGTTAAAAACCCTAATTGGACGAGAATAAGCCTAGGGAGGATGAAAATGACCTAAATGTTCAACCAATGACACAAAATCACTTATTGGATGCTCAATATTGGTTAAAAACCATAATTGGACGAGAATAAGCCTTGGGAGAACGAAAATGACCTAAATGTTCAACCAATGACACAAAATCACTTATTAAATGCACAAGATTGGTTAAAAACCCTAATTGGACGAGAATATGCCTTGGGAGGACGAAAATGACCTAAATGTTCAACCAATGAAAGAAATGTACTTATTGGATGCACAAGATTGGTTAAAAACCCTAATTGGACGAGAATAAGCCTAGGGAGGACGAAAATGACCTAAATGTTCAACCAATGACACAAATGTACTTATTGGATGCACAAGATTGGTTAAAAACCCTAATTGGACGAGAATAAGCCTTGGGAGGACGAAAATGACCTAAATGTTCAACCAATGACACAAAATCACTTATTGGATGCACAATATTGGTTAAAAACCCTAATTGGACGAGAATAAGCATTGGGAGGACGAAAATGACCTAAATGTTCAACCAATGACACAAATGTACTTATTGGATGCACAAGATTGGTTAAAAACCCTAATTGGACGAGAATAAGCCTAGGGAGGACGAAAATGACCTAAATGTTCAACCAATGACACAAAATCACTTATTGGATGCACAAGATTGGTTAAAAACCCTAATTGGACTAGAATAAGCCTTGGGAGGACGAAAATGTCCTAAATGTTCAACAAATGACAAAAATGTACTTATTGGATGGACAAGATTGGTTAAAAACCCTAATTGGACGAGAATAAGCCTTGGGAGGACGAAAATGACCTAAATGTTTAACCAATGACACAAAATCACTTATTGGATGCACAAGATTGGTTAAAAACCCTAATTGGACGAGAATAAGCCTTGGGAGGACGAAAATGACCTAAATGTTCAACCAATGACACAAAATCACTTATTGGATGCACAAGATTGGTTAAAAACCCTAATTGGACGAGAATAAGCCTAGGGAGGACGAAATTGACCTAAATGTTCAACCAATGACCCAAAATCACTTATTGGATGCACAAGATTGGTTAAAAACCCTAATTGGACCAGAATAAGCCTAGGGACGACGAAAATGACCTAAATGTTCAACCAATGACACAAAATCAATTATTGGATGAACAAGATTGGTTAAAAACCCTAATTGAACGAGAATAAGCCTTGGGAGGACGAAAATGACCTAAATGTTCAACCAATGACACAAAATCACTTATTGGATGCACAAGATTGGTTAAAAACCCTAATTGGACGAGAATAAGCCTTGGGAGGACGAAAATGACCTAAATGTTCAACCAATGACACAAAATCACTTATTGGATGCACAAGATTGGTTAAAAACCCTAATTGGACGAGAATAAGCCTAGGGAGGACGAAAATGACCTAAATGTTCAACCAATGACACAAATGTACTTATTGGATGCACAAGATTGGTTAAAAACCCTAATTGGACGAGAATAAGTCTAGGGAGGACAAAAATGACCAAAATGTTCAACCAATGACACAAAATCACTTATTGGATGCACAAGATTGGTTAAAAACCCTAATTGGACGAGAATAAGCCTAGGGAGGACGAAAATGACCTAAATGTTCAACCAATGACACAAACTTACTTATTGGATGCACAAGATTGGTTAAAAACCCTAATTGGACGAGAATAAGCCTAGGGAGGACGAAAATGACCTAAATGTTCAACCAATGACACAAATGTACTTATTGGATGCACAAGATTGGTTAAAAACCCTAATTGGACGAGAATAAGCTAAGGGAGGACGAAAATGACCTAAATGTTCAACAAATGACACAAAATCACCTATTGGATGCACAAGATTGGTTAAAAACCCTAATTGGACGAGAATAAGCCTAGGGAGGACGAAAATGACCTAAATGTTCAACCAATGACACAAAATCACTTATTGGATGCACAAGATTGGTTAAAAACCCTAATTGGACGAGAATAAGCCTAGGGAGGACGAAAATGACCTAAATGTTCAACCAATGACACAAATGTACTTATTGGATGCACAAGATAAGTTAAAAACCCTAATTGGACGAGAATAAGCCTAGGGAGGACGAAAATGACCTAAATGTTCAACCAATGACACAAATGTACTTATTGGATGCACAAGATTGGTTAAAAACCCTAATTGGACGAGAATAAGCCTTCGGAGGACGAAAATGACCTAAATGTTCAACCAAAAACACAAAATCACTTATTGGATGCACAAGATTGGTATAAAACCCTAATTGGACGAGAATAAGCCTTGGGAGGATGAAAATGACTTTAATGTTCAACCAATGACACAAAATCACTTATTGGATGCACAAGATTGGTTAAAAACCCTAATTGGACGAGAATAAGCCTTGGGAGGACGAAAATGACCTAAATGTTCAACCAATGACACAAAATCACTTATTGGATGCACAAGATTGGTTAAACACCCTAATTGGACGAGAATAAGCCTTGGGAGGATGAAAATGACCTAAATGTTCAACCAATGACACAAAATCACTTATTGGATGCACAAGATTGGTTAAAAACCCTAATTGGACGAGAATAAGCCTTGGGAGGACGAAAAATGACCTAAATGTTCAACCAATGACACAAATGTACTTATTGGATGCACAAGATTGGTTAAAAACCTTAATTAACCGAGAATAAGCCTTGGGAGGACGAAAATGACCTAAATGTTCAACCAATGACACAAAATCACTTATTGGATGCACAAGATTGGTTAAAAACCCTAATTGGACGAGAATAAGCCTTGGGAGGACGAAAATGACCTAAATGTTCAACCAATGACACAAATGTACTTATTGGATGCACAAGATTGGTTAAAAACCCTAATTGGACGAGAATAAGCCTTGGGAAGACAAAAATGACCTAAATGTTCAACCAACGAAACAAAATAACTTATTGGATGCACAAGATTGGTTAAAAACCCTAATTGGACGAGAATAAGCCTTGGGAGGACGAAAATGACCTAAATGTTCAACCAATGACACAAATGTACTTATTGGATGCACAAGATTGGTTAAAAACCCTTACTGGACGAGAATAAGGCTTGGGAGGACAAAAATGACCTAAATGTTCAACCAATGACACAAATGTACTTATTGGATGCACAAGATTGGTTAAAAACTCTAATTGAATGAGAATAAGCCTTGGGAGGACGAAAATGACCTAAATGTTCAACCAATGACACAAAATCACTTATTGGATGCACAAGATTGGTTAAAAACCCTAATTGGACGAGAATAAGCCTTGGGAGGACGAAAATGACCTAAATGTTCAACCAATGACACAAATGTACTTATTGGATGCACAAGATTGGTTAAAAACCCTAATTTGACGAGAATAAGCCTCGGGAGGAAGAAAATGACCTAAATGTTCAACCAATGACACAAAATCACTTATTGGATGCACAAGATTGGTTAAAAACCCTAATTGGACGAGAATAAGCCTTGGGAGGACGAAAATGACCTAAATGTTCAACCAATGACACAAAATCACTTATTGGATGCACAAGATTGGTTAAAAACCCTAATTGGATGAGAATAAGCTTTTGGAGGACATAAATGACCTAAATGTTCAACCAATGAAACAAATGTACTTATTGGATGCACAAGATTGTTAAAAAACCCTAATTGGACGAGAATATGCCTTGGGAGGACGAAAATGACCTAAATGTTCAACCAATGGCATAAAATCACTTATTGGATGCACAAGATTGTTAAAAATCCCTAATTGGACGAGAATAAGCCTAGGGAGGACGAAAATGACCTAAATGTTCAACCAATGACACAAAATCACTTATTGGATGCACAAGATTGGTTAAAAACCCTAATTGGACGAGAATAAGCCTTGGGAGGACGAAAATGACCTAAATGTTCAACCAATGACACAAAATCACTTATTGGATGCACAAGATTGGTTAAAAACCCTACTTGGGCGAGAATAAGCCTTGGGAGGACGAAAATGACCTAAATGTTCAACCAATGACACAAAATCACTTATTGGATGCACAAGATTGGTTAAAAACCCTAATTGGACGAGAATAAGCCTTGGGAGGACGAAAATGACCTAAATGTTCAACCAATGACACAAAATCACTTATTGGATGCACAAGATTGGTTAAAAACCCTAATTGGACGAGAATAAGCCTTGGGAGGACGAAAATGACCTAAATGTTCAACCAATGACACAAAATCACTTATTGGATGCACAAGATTGGTTAAAAACCCTAAGTGGACGAGAATAAGCATTGGGAGGACGAAAATGACCTAAATGTTCAACCAATGACACAAATGTACTTATTGGATGCACAAGATTGGTTAAAAACCCTAATTGGACGAGAATAAGCCTAGGGAGGACGAAAATGACCTAAATGTTCAACCAATGACACAAAATCACTTATTGGATGCACAACATTCGTTAAAAACCCTAATTGGACGAGAATAAGCTTTGGGAGGACGAAAATGACCTAAATGTTCAACCAATGACACAAATGTACTTATTGGATGCACAAGATTGGTTAAAACCCCTAATTGGACGAGAATAAGCCTAGGGAGGACGAAAATGATCTAAATGTTCAACCAATGACACAAAATCAGTTATTGGATGCACAAGATTGGTTAAAAACCCTAATTGGACGAGAATAAGCCTAGGGAGGACGAAAATGACCTAAATGTTCAACCAATGACACAAAAGCACTTATTGGATGCACAACATTCGCTAAAAACCCTAATTGGACGAGAATAAGCCTTGGGACGATGAAAATGACCTAAATGTTCAACTAATGACACAAATGTACTTATTGGATGCACAAGATTGGTTAAAACCCCTAATTGGACGAGAATAAGCCTAGGGAGGACGAAAATGACCTAAATGTTCAACCAATGACACGAAATCACTTATTGGATGCACAACATTCACTAAAAACCCTAATTGGACGAGAATAAGCCTTGGGACGACGAAAATGACCTAAATGTTCAACCAATGACCCAAATGTACTTATTGGATGCACAAGATTGGTTAAAACCCCTAATTGGACGAGAATAAGCCTAGGGAGGACGAAAATGATCTAAATGTTCAACCAATGACACAAAATCAGTTATTGGATGCACAAGATTGGTTAAAAACCCTAATTGGACGAGAATAAGCTTTGGAGGACGAAAATGACCTAAATGTTCAACCAATGACACAAATGTACTTATTGGATGCACAAGATTGGTTAAAACCCTAATTGGCCGAGAATAAGCCTAGGGAGGACGAAAATGACCTAAATGTTCAACCAATGACACAAAATCACTTATTGGATGCACAAGATTGGTTAAAAACCCTAATTGGACGAGAATAAGCTTTGGGAGGACGAAAATGACCTAAATGTTCAACCAATGACACAAATGTACTTATCGGATGCACAAGATTGGTTAAAAACCCTAATTGGACGGGAATAAGACTAGGGAGGACGAAAATGACCTAAATGTTCAACCAATGACACAAATGTACTTATCGGATGCACAAGATTGGTTAAAAACCCTAATTGGACGGGAATAAGACTAGGGAGGACGAAAATGACCTAAATGTTCAACCAAAGACACAAATGTACTTATTGGATGCACAAGATTGGTTAAAACCCCTAATTGGACGAGAATAAGCCTTGGGAGGACGAAAATGATCTAAATGTTCAACCAATGACACAAAATCACTTATTGGATGCACAAGATTGGTTAAAAAACCCTAATTGGACGAGAATAAGCATTGGGAGGACGAAAATGACCTAAATGTTCAACCAATGACACAAAATCAATTATTGGATGCACAAGATTGGTTTAAACCCTAATTCGACGAGAATAAACATTGGGAGGACGAAAATGACCTAAATGTTCAACCAATGACACAAATGTACTTATTGGATGCACAAGATTGGTTAAAAACCCTAATTGGACGGGAATAAGACTAGGGAGGACGAAAATGACCTAAATGTTCAACCAATGACACAAATGTACTTATTGGATGCACAAGATTGGTTAAAACCCCTAATTGGACGAGAATAAGCCTTGGGAGGACGAAAATGATCTAAATGTTAAACCAATGACACAAAATCAGTTATTGGATGCACAAGATTGGTTAAAAACCCTAATTGGACGAGAATAAGCTTTGGGAGGACGAAAATGACCTAAATGTTCAACCAATGACACAAATGTACTTATTGGATGCACAAGATTGGTTAAAAACCCTAATTGGACGAGAATAAGCCTTGGGAGGACGAAAATGACCCAAATGTTAAACCAATGACACAAATGTACTTATTGGATGCACAAGATTGGTTAAAAACCCTAATTGGACGAGAATAAGCCTTGGGAGGACGAAAATGACCTAAATGTTCAACCAATGACACAAATGTACTTATTGGATGCACAAGATTGGTTAAAAACCCTAATTGGACGAGAATAAGCCTTGGGAGGACGAAAATGACCTAAATGTTCAACCAATGACACAAAATCACTTATTGGATGCACAAGATTGGTTAAAAACCCTAATTGGACGAGAATAAGCCTTGGGAGGACGAAAATGACCTAAATGTTCAACCAATGACACAAATGTACTTATTGGATGCACAAGATTGGTTAAGAACCCTAATTGGACAAGAATAAGCCTTGGGAGGACGAAAATGACATAAATGTTCAACCAATGACACAAATGTACTTATTGGATGCACAAGATTGGTTAAAAACCCTAATTGGACGAGAATAAGCCTTGGGAGGACGAAAATGACCTAAATTTTCAACCAATGACACAAATGTACTAATTGGATGCACAAGATTGGTTAAAAACCCTAATTGGACGAGAATAAGCCTTGGGAGGACGAAAATGACCTAAATGTTCAACCAATGACACAAATGTACTTATTGGATGCACAAGATTGGTTAAAAACCCTAATTGGACGAGAATAAGCCTTGGGAGGACGAAAATGACCTAAATGTTCAACCTATGACACAAATTTACTTATTGGATGCAAAAGATTGGTTAAAAACCCTAATTGGACGAGAATAAGCCTAGGGAGGATGAAAATGACCTAAATGTTCAACCAATGACACAAAATCACTTATTGGATGCACAAGATTGGTTAAAAACCCTAATTGGACGAGAATAAGCCTTGGGAGGACGAAAATGACCTAAATGTTCAACCAATGACACAAATGTACTTATTGGATGCACAAGATTGGTTAAAAACCCTATTGGACGAGAATTAGCCTTGGGATGACGAAAATGACCTAAATGTTCAATCAATGGCACAAAATCACTTATTGGATGCACAAGAATGGTTAAAAACCATAATTGGACGAGAATAAGCCTAGGGAGGACGAAAATGACCTAAATGTTCAACCAATGACACAAAATCACTTATTGGATGCACAAGATAAGTTAAAAACCCTAATTGGAAGAGAATAAGGCTAGGGAGGACAAAAATGACCTAAATGTTCAACCAATGACACAAAATCACTTATTGGATGCACAAGATTGGTTAAAAACCCTAATTGGACGAGAATAAGCCTTGGGAGGACGAAAATGACCTAAATGTTCAACCAATGACACAAATGTACTTATTGGATGCACAAGATTGGTTAAAAACCCTAATTGGACGGGAATAAGACTAGGGAGGACGAAAATGACCTAAATGTTCAACCAATGACACAAATGTACTTATTGGATGCACAAGATTGGTTAAAACCCCTAATTGGACGAGAATAAGCCTTGTGAGGACGAAAATGATCTAAATGTTCAACCAATGACACAAAATCACTTATTGGATGCACAAGATTGGTTAAAAAACCCTAATAGGACGAGAATAAGCATTGGGAGGACGAAAATGACCTAAATGTTCAACCAATGACACAAAATCAATTATTGGATGCACAAGATTGGTTTAAACCCTAATTGGACGAGAATAAACATTGGGAGGACGAAAATGACCTAAATGTTCAACCAATGACACAAATGTACTTATTGGATGCACAAGATTGATTAAAACCCATAATTGGACGAGAACAAGCCTAGGGAGGACGAAAATGACCTAAATGCTCAACCAATGACACAAAATCACTTATTGGATGCACAAGATTGGTTAAAAACCTTAATTGGACGAGAATAAGCGTTGGGAGGATGAAAATGACTTAAATGTTCAACCAATGACACAAATGTACTTATTGGATGCACAAGATTGGTTAAAACCCCTAATTGGACGAGAATAAGCCTAAGGAGGACGAAAATGATCTAAATGTTCAACCAATGACACAAAATCAGTTATTGGATGCACAAGATTGGTTAAAAACCCTAATTGGATGAGAATAAGCTTTGGGAGGACGAAAATGACCTAAATGTTCAACCAATGACACAAATGTACTTATTGGATGCACAAGATTGGTTAAAAACCCTAATTGGACGGGAATAAGACTAGGGAGGACGAAAATGACCTAAATGTTCAACCAATGACACAAATGTACTTATTGGATGCACAAGATTGGTTAAAACCCCTAATTGGACGAGAATAAGCCTTGTGAGGACGAAAATGATCTAAATGTTCAACCAATGACACAAAATCACTTATTGGATGCACAAGAATGGTTAAAAAAACCCTAATTGGACGAGAATAAGCATTGGGAGAACGAAAATGACCTAAATGTTCGACCAATGACACAAAATCAATTATTGGATGCACAAGATTGATTTAAACCCTAATTGGACGAGAATAAGCATTGGGAGGACGAAAATGACCTAAATGTCCAACCAATGACACAAATGTACTTATTGGATGCACAAGATTGGTTAAAAACCCTAATTGGATGAGAATAAGCCTAAGGAGGACGAAAATGACCTAAATGTTCAACCAATGACATAAAATCACTTATTGGATGCACAAGATTGGTTAAAAACCCTAATTGGACGAGAATAAGCCTTGGGAGGACGAAAATGACCTAAATATTCAACCAACGACACAAATGTACTTATTGGATGCACAAGATTGGTTAAAAACCCTAATTGGACGAGAATAAGCCTTGGGAGGATGAAAATGACCTAAACGTTCAACCAATGACACAAATTTACTTATTGGATGCAAAAGATTGGTTAAAAACCCTAATTGGACGAGAATAACCCTTGAGAAGACGAAAATGACCTAAATGTTCAACCAATGACACAAAATCACTTATTGGATGCACAAGATTGGTTAAAAACCCTAATTGGACGAGAATAAGCATTGGGAGGACGAAAATGACCTAAATGTTCAACCAATGACACAAATGTACTTATTGGATGCACAAGATTGGTTAAAAACCCTAATTGGACGAGAATAAGCCTAGGGAGGACGAAAATGACCTAAATGTTCAACCAATGACACAAATGTACTTATTGGATGCACAAGATTGGTTAAAAACCCTAATTGGACGAGAATAAGCATTCGAAGGACGAAAATGACCTAAATGTTCAACCAATGACACAAATGTACTTATTGGATGCACAAGATTGGTTAAAAACCCTAATTGGACGAGAATAAGCCTAGGGAGGACGAAAATGACCTAAATGTTCAACCAATGACACAAAATCACTTATTGGATGCACAAGATGGTTAAAAACCCTAGTTGGACGAGAATAAGCCTTGGGAGGACGAAAATGACCTAAATGTTCAACCAATGACACAAATGTACTTATTGGATGCACAAGATTGGTTAAAAACCCTAATTGGACGAGAATAAGCCTAGGGAGGACGAAAATGACCTAAATGTTCAACCAATGACACAAATGTACTTATTGCATGCACAAGATTGGTTAAAAACCCTAATTGGACGAGAATAAGCCTTGGGAGGACCAAAATGACCTAAATGTTCAACCAATGACACAAAACCCCTTATTGAATGCACAAGACTGGTTAAAAACCCTAATTGGACGAGAATAAGCCTATGGAGGACGAAAATGACCTAAATGTTCAACCAATGACACAAAACCACTTATTGGATGCACAAGATTGGTTAAAAACCCTAATTGGACGAGAATAAGCCTAGGGAGGACGAAAATGACCTAAATGTTCAACCAATGACACAAATGTACTTATTGGATGCACAAGATTGGTTAAAAACCCTAATTGGACGAGAATAAGCCTTGGGAGGACGAAAATGACCTAAATGTTCAACCAATGACACAAAATAACTTATTGGATGCACAAGATCTGTTAAAAACCATAATTGGACGAGAATAAGCATAGGGAGGACGAAAATGACCTAAATGTTCAACCAATGGTACAAAATCACTTATTGGATGCACAAAATTGGTTAAAAACCCTAATTGGACGAGAATAAGCCTAGGGAGGACAAAAATGACCTGAATGTTCAACCAATGACACAAAACCACTTATTGGATGCACAAGATTGGTTAAAAACCCTAATTGGACGAGAATAAGCTTAGGGAGGACGAAAATGACCTAAATGTTCAACCAATGACACAAATGTACTTATTGGATGCACAAGATTGGTTAAAAACCCTAATTGGACGAGAATAAGCCTAGGGAGGATGTAAATGACCTAAATGTTCAACCAATGACACAAAATCAATTATTGGATGCACAAGATTGGTTAAAAACCCTAATTGGACGAGAATAAGCCTAGGGAGGACGAAAATGACCTAAATGTTCAACCAATGACACAAATGTACTTATTGGATGCACAAGATTGGTTAAAAACCCTAATTGGACGAGAATAAGCCTAGGGAGGACGAAAATGACCTAAATGTTCAACCAATGACACAAAATCACTTATTGGATGAACAAGTTTGGTTAAAAACCCTAATTGGACGAGAGTAAACATTGGGAGGACGAAAATGACCTAAATGTTCAACCAATGACACAAATGTACTTATTGGATGCACAAGATTGGTTAAAACCCCTAATTGGACGAGAATAAGCCTAGGGAGGACGAAAATGACCTAAATGTTCAACCAATGACACAAATTCACTTATTGGATGCACAAGATTGGTTAAAAACCCTAATTGGACGAGAATAAGCCTAGGGAGGACGAAAATGACCTAAATGTTCAACCAATGACACAAATGTACTTATTGGATGCACAAGATAAATTAAAAACCCTAATTGGACGAGAATAAGCCTAGGGAGGATGAAAATGACCTAAATGTTCAACCAATGACACAAATGTACTTATTGGATGCACAAGATTGGTTAAAAACCCTAATTGGACGAGAATAAGCCTAGGGAGGACGAAAATGACCTAAATGTTCAACCAATGACACAAATGTACTTATTGGATGCACAAGATTGGTTAAAAACCCTAATTGGACGAGAATAAGCCTAGGGAGGACGAAAATGACCTAAATGTTCAACCAATGACACAAATGTACTTATTGGATGCACAAGATTGGTTAAAAACCCTAATTGGCAAGAATAAGCCTAGGGAGGACAAAAATGACCTAAAAGTTCAACCAATGACACAAAATCACTTATTGGATTCACAAGATTGGTTAAAAACCCTAATTTGACGAGAATAAGCCTTGGGAGGAAGAAAATGACCTAAATGTTCAACCAATGACACAAAATCACTTATTGGATGCACAAGATTGGTTAAAACCCCTAATTGGACGAGAATAAGCCTAGCGAGGACGTAAATGACCTAAATGTTCAACCAATGACACAAATGTACTTATTGGATGCACAAGATTGGTTAAAAACCCTAATTGGACGAGAATAAGCCTAGGGAGGACGAAAATGACCTAAATGTTCAACCAATGACACAAAACTACTTATTGGATGCACAAGATTGGTTAAAAACCCTAATTGGACGAGAATAAGCCTAGGGAGGACGAAAATGACCTAAATGTTCAACCAATGACACAAATGTACTTATTGGATGCACAAGATTGGTTAAAAACCCTAATTGGACGAGAATAAGCCTTGGGAGGACGAAAATGACCTAAATGTTCAAAAAATGACACAAATGTACTTATTGGATGCACAAGATTGGTTAAAAACCCTAATTGGACGAGAATAAGCCTTGGGAGGACAAAATGACCTAAATGTTCAACCAATGACACAAATGTACTTATTGGATGCACAAGATTGGTTAAAAACCATAATTGGACGAGATTAAGCCTTGGGAGGAAGAAAATGACCTAAATGTTCAACCAATGACACAAAATCACTTATTGGATGCACAAGATTGGTTAAAAACCCTAATTGGACGAGAATAAGCCTAGGGAGGACGAAAATGACCTAAATGTTCAACCAATGACACAAATGTACTTATTGGATGCACAAGATTGGTTAAAAACCCTAATTGGACGAGAATAAGCCTTAGGAGGACGAAAATGACCTAAATATTCAAACAATGACACAAATGTACTTATTGGATGCAAAAGATTGGTTAAAAACCCTAATTGGACGAGAATAAGCCTTGGGAGGACGAAAATGACCTAAATGTTCAACCAATGACACAAATGTACTTATTGGATGCACAAGATTGGTTAAAAACCCTAATTGGACGAGAATAAGCCTTGGGAGGAAGAAAATGACCTAAATGTTCAACCAATCACATAAATGTACTTATTGGATGCCCAAGATTGGTTAAAATCCTTAATTGGACGAGAATAAGCCTTGGGAGGACGAAAATGACCTAAATGTTCAACCAATGACACAAATGTACTTATTGGATGGACAAGATTGGTTAAAAACCCTAATTGGACGAGAATAAGCCTTAGGAGGATGAAATTGACCTAAATGTTCAACCAATGACACAAAATCACTTATTGGATGCACAAGATTGGTTAAAAACCCTAATTGGACGAGAATAAGCCTTGGGAGGACGAAAATGACCTAAATGTTCAACCAATGACACAAATGTACTTATTGGATGCACAAGATTGGTTAAAAACCCTAATTGGACGAGAATAAGCCTTGGGAGGACAATAATGACCTAAATGTTCAACCAATGACACAAAATCACTTATTGGATGCACAAGATTGGTTAAAAACCCTAATTGGACGAGAATAAGCCTTGGGAGGACGAAAATGACCTAAATGTTCAACCAATGACACAAATGTACTTATTGGATGCACAAGATTGGTTAAAAACCCTAATTGGACGAGAGAAAGCCTTGGGAGGACGAAAATGACCTAAATGTTCAACCAATGACACAAAATCACTTATTGGATGCACAAGATTGGTTAAAAACCCTAATTGGACGAGAATAAGCCTTGGGAGGACGAAAATGACCTAAATGTTCAACCAATGACACAAATGTTTTTATTTGATGCACAAGATTGGTTAAAAACCCTAATTGGACGAGAATAAGCCTTGGGAGGACGAAAATGACCTAAATGTTCAACCAATGACACAAATGTACTTATTGGATGCACAAGATTGGTTAAAAACCCTAATTGGACGAGAATAAGCCTAGGGTGCATGAAAATGACCTAAATGTTCAAACAATGACACAAATGTACTTATTGGATGCACAACATTGGTTAAAAACCCTAATTGGACGAGAATAAGCCTTGGGAGGACGAAAATGACCTAAATGTTCAACCAATGACACAAATGTACTTATTGGATGAACAAGATTTGTTAAAAACCCTAATTGGACGAGAATAAGCCTAGGGAGGACGAAAATGACCTAAATGTTCAACCAATGACACAAATGTACTTATTGGATGCACAAGATTGGTTAAAAACCCTAATTGGACGAGAATAAGCCTTGGGAGGACGAAAATGACCTAAATGTTCAACCAATAACACAAAATCACTTATTGGATGCACAAGAATGGTTAAAAACCCTAATTGGACGAGAATAAGCCTTGGGAGGACGAAAATGACCTAAATGTTTAACCAATGACACAAAATCAGTTATTGGATGCACAAGATTGGTTAAAAACCCTAATTGGACGAGAATAAGCCTAGGGAGGACGAAAATGACCTAAATGTTCAACCAATGACACAAATGTACTTATTGGATGCACAAGATTGGTTAAAAACCCTAATTGGACGAGAATAAGCCTTGGGAGGACGAAATTGACCTAAATGTTCAACCAATAACGCAAAATCACTTATTGGATGCACAAGATTGGTTAAAAACCCTAATTGGACGAGAATAAGCCTTGGGAGGACGAAAATGACCTAAATGTTCAACCAATGACACAAAATCACTTATTGGATGCACAAGATTGGTTAAAAACCCTAATTGGACGAGAATAGGCGTTGGGAGGACGAAAATGACCTAAATGTTCAACCAATGACACAAATGTACTAATTGGATGCACAAGATTGGTTAAAAACCCTAATTGGACAAGAATAAGCCTAGGGAGGACGAAAATGACTTAAATGTTCAACCAATGACACACACGTACTTATTGGATGCACAAGATTGGTTAAAAACTCTAATTGGACGAGAATAAGCCTTGGGAGGACGAAAATGACCTAAATGTTCAACCAATGACACAAAATCACTTATTGGAAGCACAAGATTGGTTAAAAACCCTAATTGGACGAGAATAAGCCTTGGGAGGACGAAAATGACCTAAATGTTCAACCAATGACACAAATGTACTAATTGGATGCACAAGATTGGTTAAAACCCTAATTGGACAAGAATAAGCCTTGGGAGGACGAAAATGACCTAAATGTTCAACCAATGGCACAAAATCACTTATTGAATGCACAATATTGGTTAAAAACCCTAATTGGACGAGAATAAGCCTAGGGAGGACGAAAATGACCTAAATGTTCAACCAATGACACAAATGTACTTATTGGATGCACAAGATTGGTTAAAAACCCTAATTGGACGAGAATAAGCCTTGGGAGGACGAAAATGACCTAAATGTTCAACCAATGACACAAAATCACTTATTGGATGGACAAGATTGGTTAAAAACCCTAATTGGACGAGAATAAGCCTTGGGAGGATGAAAATGACCTAAATGTTCAACCAATGACACAAATGTACTTATTGGATGCACAAGATTGGTTAAAAACCCTAATTAGACGAGAATAAGCCTTGGGAGGACGAAAATGACCTAAATGTTCAACCAATGACACAAAATCACTTATTGGATGCACAAGATTGGTTAAAAACCCTAATTGGACGAGAATAAGCCTTGGGAGGACGAAAATGACCTAAATGTTCAACCAATGACACAAATGTACTTATTGGATGCACAAGATTGGTTAGAAACCCTTATTGGATGAGAATAAGCATTGGGAGGACGAAAATGACCTAAATGTTCAACCAATGACACAAAATCACTTATTGGATGCACAAGATTGGTTAAAAACCCTAATTGGACGAGAATAAGCCTTGGGAGGACGAAAATGACCTAAATGTTCAACCAATGACACAAATGTACTTATTGGATGCACAAGATTGGTTAAAAACCCTAATTGGACGAGAAAAATCCATGGGAGGACGAAAATGACCTAAATGTTCAACCAATGACACAAAATCACTTATTGGATGCACAAGATTGGTTAAAAACCCTAATTGGACGAGAATAAGCCTTGGGAGGACGAAAATGACCTAAATGTTCAACCAATGACACAAATGTACTAATTGGATGCATAAGATTGGTTAAAAACCCTAATTGGACGAGAGTAAGCCTTGGGAGGACGAAAATGACCTAAATGTTCAACCGATGGCACAAAATCACTTATTGAATGCACAAGATTGGTTAAAATCCCTAATTGGACGAGAATAAGCCTTGGGAGGACAAAAATGACCTAAATGTTCAATCAATGACACAGATGTACTTATTGGATGCACAAGATTGGTTAAAAACCCAAATTGGACGAGAATAAGACTAGGGAGGACGAAAATGACCTAAATGTTCAACCAATGACACAAAATCACTTATTGGATGCACAAGATTGGTTAAAAACCCTAATTGGACGAGAATAAGCCTTGGGAGGACGAAAATGACCTAAATGTTCAACCAATGACACAAATGTACTAATTGGATGCACAAGATTGGTTAAACACCCTAATTGGACATGAATAAGCCTTGGGAGGATGAAAATGACCTAAATGTTCAACCGATGGCACAAAATCACTTATTGAATGCTCAAGATTGGTTAAAATCCCTAATTGGACGAGAATAAGCCTTGGGAGGACAAAAATGACCTAAATGTTCAATCAATGACACAGATGTACTTATTGGATGCACAAGATTGGTTAAAAACCCGAATTGGACGAGAATAAGCCTAGGGAGGACGAAAATGACCTAAACGTTGAACCAATGACACAAAATCACTTATTCGATGCACAAGATTGGTTAAAAACCCGAATTGGACGAGAATAAGCCTAGGGAGGACGAAAATGACCAAAATGTTCCACCAATGACACAAATGTACTTATTGGATGCACAAGATTGGTTAAAAACCCTAATTGGACGAGAATAAGCCTAGGGAGGGCGAAAATGGCCTAAATGTTCAACCAATGACACAAAATCACTTCTTGGATGCACAAGATTGGTTAAAACCCTAATTGGACGAGAATAAGCCTTGGGAAGACGAAAATGACCTAAATGTTCAACCAATGACACAAATGTACTTATTCGATGCACAAGATTGGTTAAAAACCCTAATTGGATGAGAATAAGCCTAGGGAGGACGAAAATGATCTAAATGTTCAACCAATGACACAAAATTACTTATTGGATGCACAAGATTGGTTAAAAACCCATATTGGACGAGAATAAGCCCAGGGAGGACGAAAATGACCTAAATGTTCAACCAATGACACAAAATCACTTATTGGATGCACAAGATTGGTTAAAAACCCTAATTGGACGAGAATAAGCCTTGGGAGGACGAAAATGACCTAAATGTTCAACCAATGACACACATGTACTTATTGGATGCACAAGATTGGTTAAAAACCCTAATTGGACGAGAATAAGCCTTCGGAGGACGAAAGTGACCTAAATGTTCAACCAATGACACAAAATAACTTGTTGGATGCACAAGATTGGTTAAAAACCATAATTGGACGAGAATAAGCCTTGGGAGGACGAAAATGACCTAAATGTTCAACCAAAGACACAAATTTACTTATTGGATGCACAAGATTGGTTAAAAACCCTAATTCGACGAGAATAAGCCTAGGGAGGATGAAAATGACCTAAATGTTCAACCAATGACACAAAATCACTTATTGGATGCACAAGATTGGTTAAAAACCCTAATTGGACGAGAATAAGCCTTGGGAGGACGAAAATGACCTAAATGTTCAACCAATGACACAAAATCACTTATTGGATGCACAAGATTGGTTAAAAACCCTAATTGGATGAGAATAAGCTTTTGGAGGACATAAATGACCTAAATGTTCAACCAATGAAACAAATGTACTTATTGGATGCACAAGATTGTTAAAAAACCCTAATTGGACGAGAATATGCCTTGGGAGGACGAAAATGACCTAAATGTTCAACCAATGGCATAAAATCACTTATTGGATGCACAAGATTGTTAAAAATCCCTAATTGGACGAGAATAAGCCTAGGGAGGACGAAAATGACCTAAATGTTCAACCAATGACACAAAATCACTTATTGGATGCACAAGATTGGTTAAAAACCCTAATTGGACGAGAATAAGCCTTGGGAGGACGAAAATGACCTAAATGTTCAACCAATGACACAAAATTACTTATTGGATGCACAAGATTGGTTAGAAACCCTAATTGGACGAGAATAAGCCTAGGGAGGACGAAAATGACCTAAATGTTCAACCAATGACACAAAATCACTTATTGGATGCACAAGATTGGTTAAAAACCCTAATTGGACGAGAATAAGCCTTGGGAGGACGAAAATGACCTAAATGTTCAACCAATGACACAAAATCACTTATTGGATGCACAAGATTGGTTAAAAACTCTAATTGGACGAGAATAAACCTTGGGAGGACGAAAATGACCTAAATGTTCAACCAATGACACAAAATCACTTATTGGATGCACAAGATTGGTTAAAAACCCTAATTGGACGAGAATAAGCCTTGGGAGGAAGAAAATGACCTAAATGTTCAACCAATGACACAAAATTACTTATTGGATGCACAAGATTGGTTAAAAACCCTAATTGGACGAGAATAAGCCTTGGGAGGACGAAAATGACCTAAATGTTCAACCAATGACACAAAATCACTAATTGGATGCACAAGATTGGTTAAAAACCCTAATTGGACGAGAATAAATCCCTGGAGGATGAAAATGACCTAAATGTTCAACCAATGACACAATCACTTATTGGATGCACAAGATTCGTTAAAAACCCTAATTGGACGAGAATAAGCCTAGGGAGGACGAAAATGACCTAAATGTTCAACCAATGACACAAAATCACTTATTGGATGCACAAGATTGGTTAAAAACCCTAATTGGACGAGAATAAGCCTTGGGAGGACGAAAATGACCTAAATGTTCAACCAATGACACAAAATCACTTATTGTTTACACAAGATTGGTTAAAAACCCTAATTGGACGAGAATAAGTCATGGCAGGACGAAAATGACCTAAATGTTCAACCAATGACACAAATTCACTTATTGGATGCACAAGATTTGTTAAAAACACTAATTGGTCGAGAATAAGCCTAAGGAGGACGAAAATGACCTAAATGTTCAACCAATGACACAAAATCAATTATTGGATGCACAAGATTGGTTAAAAACCCTAATTGGACGAGAATAAGCCTAGGGAGGACGAAAATGACCTAAATGTTCAACCAATGACACAAAATCACTTATTGGATGCACAAGATTGGTTAAAAACCCTAATTGGACGAGAATAAGCCTTGGGAGGACGAAAATGACCTAAATGTTCAACCAATGACACAAAATCACTTATTGTTTACACAAGATTGGTTAAAAACCCTAATTGGACGAGAATAAGTCATGGCAGGACGAAATTGACCTAAATGTGCAACCAATGACACAAATTCACTTATTGGATGCACAAGATTGGTTAAAAACCCTAATGGGACGAGAATAAGCCTTGGGAGGACGAAAATGACCTAAATGTTCAACCAATAGCACAAAATCGCTTATTGGATGCACAAAATTTGGTTAAAAACCCTAATTGGACGAGAATAAGCCTAGGGAGGACGAAAATGACCTAAATGTTCAACCAATGACACAAAATCACTTATTGGATGCACAAGATTGGTTAAAAACCCTAATTGGACGAGAATAAGCCTGGGGAGGACAAAAATGACCTAAATGTTCAACCAATGACACAAAATCACTTATTGGATGCACAAGATTGGTTAAAAACCCTAATTGGACGAGAATAAGCCTTGGGAGGACGAAAATGACCTAAATGTTCAACCAATGACACAAAATCACTTATTGGATGCACAAGATTGGTTCAAATCCCTAATTGGACGAGAATAAGCCTAGGGAGGACGAAAATGACCTAAATGTTCAACCAATGACACAAAATCACTTATTGGATGCACAAGATTGGTTAAAAACCCTAATTGGACGAGAATAAGCCTTGGGAGGACGAAAATGACCTAAATGTTCAACCAATGACACAAAATCACTTATTTGATGCCCAAGATTGGTTAAAAACCCTAATTGGACGAGAATAAGCCTTAGGAGGACGAAAATGACCTAAATGTTCAACCAATGACACAAAATCACTTATTGGATGCACAAGATTGGTTAAAAACCCTAATTGGACGAGAATAAGCCTTGGGAGGACGAAAATGACCTAAATGTTCAACCAATGACACAAATGTACTTATTGGATGCACAAGATTGGTTAAAAACCCTAATTGCACGAGAATAAGTCTTGGGAGGACGAAAATGACCTAAATGTTCAACCAATGACACAAAATCACTTATTGGATGCACAAGATTGGTTAAAAACCCTAATTAGACGAGAATAATCCTTGGGAGGACGAAAATGACCTAAATGTTCAATCAATGACCCAAAATCACTTATTGGATGCACAAGATTGGTTAAAAACCCTAATTGGACGAGAATAAGCCTTGGGAGGACGAAAATGACCTAAATGTTAAACCAATGACACAAAATCACTTATTGGATGCACAAGATTGGTTAAAAACCCTAATTGGAAGAGAATAAGCCTTGGGCAGACGAAAATGACCTAAATGTTCAACCAATGACACAAAATCACTTATTGGATGCACAAGATTGGTTAAAAACCCTAATTGGACGAGAATAAGCCTTGGGAGGACGAAAATGACCTAAATGTTCAACCAATGACACAAAATCACTTATTGGATGCACAAGATTGGTTAAAAACCCTAATTGGACGAGAATAAGCCTTGGGAGGACGAAAATGACCTAAATGTCAACCAATGACACAAAATCACTTATTGGATGCACAAGATTGGTTAAAAACCCTAATTGGATGAGAATAATCCTTGGGAGGACAAAAATGACCTAAATTTTCAACCAATGACACAAAAGTACTTATTAGATGCACAAGATTGGTTAAAAACCCTAATTGGACAAGAATAATCCTTGGGAGGACGAAAATGACCTGAATTTTCAACCAATGACATAAAAGTACTTATTGGATGCACAAGATTGGTTAAAAACCCTAATTGGAGAAGAATAAGTCCCTGGAGGATGAAAATGACCTAAATGTTCAACCAATGACACAAAATCACTTATTGGATGCACAAGATTGGTTAAAAACCCTAATTGGACGAGAATAAGCCTTGGGAGGACGAAAATGACCTAAATGTTCAACCAATGACACAAAATCACTTATTGGATGCACAAGATTGGTTAAAAACCTTAATTGGACGAGAATAAGCCTTGGGAGGACAAAAATGACCTAAATGTGCAACCAATGAGACAATTGTACTTATTGGATGCACAAGATTGGTTAAAAACCCTAATTGGACGAGAATAAGCCTTGGGAGGACGAAAATGACCTAAATGATCAACCAATGACACAAAATAACTTATTGGATGCACAAGATTGGTTAAAAACCCTAATTATACGAGAATAAGCCTAGGGAGGACGAAAATGACCTAAATGTTCAACCAATGACACAAAATCACTTATTGGATGCACAAGATTGGTTAAAAACCCTAATTGGACGAGAATAAGCCTTGGGAGGACGAAAATGACCTAAATGTTCAACCAATGACACAAAATCACTTCTTGGATGCACAAGATTGGTTAAAACCTTTATTGGACGAGAATAAGCCTTGGGAAGACGAAAATGACCTAAATGTTCAACCAATGACACAAATGTACTTATTGGATGCACAAGATTGGTTAAAAACCTTAATTGGACGAGAATAAGCCTTGGGAGGACGAAAATGACCTAAATGTTCAACCAATGACACAAATGTACTTATAGGATGCACAAGATTGGTTAAAAACCTTAATTGGACGAGAATAAGCCTAGGGAGGACGAAAATGACCTAAATGATCAACCAATGACACAAATGTACTTATTGGATGCACAAGATTGGTTAAAAATTCTAATTGGACGGAATAAGACTAGGGAGGACGAAAATGACCTAAATTTTCAACCAAGGACACAAAATCACTTATTGGATGCACAAGATTGGTTAAAAACCCTAATTGGACGAGAATAAGCCTTGGGAGGACGAAAATGACCTAAATGTTCAACCAATGACACAAATGTACTAATTGGATGCACAAGATTGGTTAAAAACCCTAATTGGACATGAATAAGCCTTGGGAGGACAAAAATGACCTAAATGTTCAACCGATGGCACAAAATCACTTATTGAATGCACAAGATTGGTTAAAATCCCTAATTGGACGAGAATAAGCCTTGGGAGGACAAAAATGACCTAAATGTTCAATCAATGACACAGATGTACTTATTGGATGCACAAGATTGGTTAAAAACCCTAATTGGACGAGAATAAGCCTAGGGAGGACGAAAATGACCTAAATG
>JBBPBP010000361.1:3744-34144 GCA_037974735.1 Cicer chorassanicum
TACTTATTGGATGCACAAGATTGGTTAAAAACCCTAATTGGACGAGAATAAGCCTTGGGAGGACGAAAATGATCTAAATGTTCAAACAACGACACAAATGTACTTATTGGATGCAAAACATTGGTTAAAAACCCTAATTGGACGAGAATAAGCCTAGGGAGGACGAAAATGACCTAAATGTTCAACCAATGACACAAATGTACTTATTGGATGCACAAGATTGGTTAAAAACCCTAATTGGACGAGAATAAGCCTAGGGAGGACGAAAATGACCTAAATGTTCAACCAATGACACAAATGTATTTATTGGATGCACAAGATTGGTTAAAAACCCTAATTGGACGAGAACAAGACTAGGGAGGACGAAAATGACCTAAATGTTCAACCAATGACACAAATGTACTTATTGGATGCACAAGATTGGTTAAAAACCCTAATTGGACGAGAATAAGTTTAGGGAGGACGAAAATGACCTAAATGATCAACCAATGACACAAATGTACTTATTGGATGCACAAGATTGGTTAAAAACCCTAATTGGACGAGAATAAGACTAGGGAGGACGAAAATGACCTAAATGTTCAACCAATGACACAAAATCACTTATTGGATGCACAAGATTGGTTAAAAACCCTAATTGGACGAGAATAAGCCTTGGGAGGACGAAAATGACTTAAATGTTCAACCAATGACACAAATGTACTAATTGGATGCACAAGATTTGTTAAAAACCCTAATTGGACGAGAATAAGTCTTGGGAGGACGAAAATGACCCAAATGTTCAACCGATGGCACAAAATCACTTATTGAATGCACAAGATTGGTTAAAATCCCTAATTGGACGAGAATAAGCCTTGGGAGGACAAAAATGACCTAAATGTTCCATCAATGACACAGATGTACTTATTGGATGCACAAGATTGGTTAAAAACCCAAATTGGACGAGAATAAGCCTAGGGAGGACGAAAATGACCTAAATGTTCAACCAATGACACAAAATCACTTATTGGATGCACAAGATTGGCTAAAAACCCTAAATGGACGAGAATAAGCCTTCGGAGGACGAAAATGACCTAAATGTTACACCAATGACACAAATGTACTTATTGGATGCACAAGATTGGTTAAAAACCCTAATTGGACGAGAATAAGCCTTGGGAGGACGAAAATGACCTAAATGTTCAACCAATGACACAAATTCACTTATTGGATGCACAAGATTGGTTAAAAGCCCTAATTGGACGAGAATAAGACTAGGGAGGACGAAAATAACCTAAATGTTCAACCAATGACAGAAAATCACTTATTGGATGCACAAGATTGGTTAAAAACCCTAATTGGACGAGAATAAGCCTTGGGAAGACGAAAATGACCTAAATGTTCAACCAATGACACAAATGTACTTATTGGATGCACAAGATTGGTTAAAAACCCTAATTGGACGAGAATAAGCCATGGGAGGACGAAAATGACCTAAATGTTCAACCAATGACACAAAATAACTTATTGGATGCACAAGATTGGTTAAAAACCCTAATTGGACGAGAATAAGCCTTGGGAGGACGAAAATGACCTAAATGTTCAACCAATGACACAAATGTACTAATTGGATGCACAAGATTGGTTAAAAACCCTAATTTGACGAGAATAAGCCTTGGGAGGACGAAAATGACCTAAATGTTCAACCAATGACACAAAATCACTTATTGGATGCACAAGATTGGTTAAAAACCCTAATTGGACGAGAATAAGGCTTGGGAGGACGAAAATGACCTAAATGTTCAACCAATGACACAAAAGCACTTATTGGATGCACAAGATTGGTTAAAAACCCTAATTGGACGAGAATAAGCCTTGGGAGGACGAAAATGACCTAAATGTTCAACGAATGACACAAATGTACTTATTGGATGCACAAGATTGGTTAAAAACCGTAATTGGACGAGAATAAGCCTTAGGAGGACGAAAATGGCCTAAATGTTCAACCAATGACACAAAATCTCTTATTGGATGCACAAGATTGGTTAAAAACCCTAATTGGACGAGAATAAGCCTAGAGAAGACGAAAATGACCTAAATGTTCAACCAATGACACAAAATCACTTATTGGATGCACAAGATTGGTTAAAAACGCTAATTGGACGAGAATAAGCCTTGTAGGACGAAAATGACCTAAATGTTCAACCAATGACACAAATGTACTTATTGGATGCACAAGATTGGTTAAAAACCCTAATTGGACGAGAATAAGCCTAGGGAGGACGAAAATGACCTAAATGTTCAACCAATGACACAAAATCAATTATTGGATGCACAAGATTGGTTAAAACCCTAATTGGACGAGAATAAGCATTGGGAGGACGAAAATAACCTAAATGTTCAACCAATGACACAAATGTACTTATTGGATGCACAAGATTGGTTAAAACCCCTAATTGGACGAGAATAAGCCAAGGGAGGACGAAAATGACCTAAATGTTCAACCAATAACACAAAAGCACTTATTGGATGCACAACATTTGTTAAAACCCCTAATTGGACGAGAATAAGCCAAGGGAGGAAGAAAATGACCTAAATGTTCAACCAATGACACAAAATCACTTATTGGATGCACAAGATTGGTTAAAACCCCTAATTGGACGAGAATAAGCCAAGGGAGGACGAAAATGACCTAAATGTTCAACCAATAACACAAAAGCACTTATTGGATGCACAACATTTGTTAAAAACCCTTATTGGCAAGAATAAGCCTTGGGAGGACGAAAATGACCTAAATGTTCAACCAATGACACAAAATCACTTATTGGATGCACAAGATTGGTTAAAAACCCTAATTGGACGAGAATAAGCCTTGGGAGGACGAAAATGACCTAAATGTTCAACCAATGACACAAATGTACTAATTGGATGCACAAGATTGGTTAAAAACCCTAATTGGACGAGAATAAGTCTTGGGAGGACGAAAATGACCCAAATGTTCAACCGATGGCACAAAATCACTTATTGAATGCACAAGATTGGTTAAAAACCCTAATTGGACGAGAATAAGCATTGGGAGGACGAAAAACAACCTAAATGTTCAACCAATGACACAAATGTACTTATTGGATGCACAAGATTGGTTAAAAACCCTAATTGAACGAGAATAAGCCTAGGGAGGACGAAAATGACCTAAATGTTCAACCAATGACACAAAATCACTTATTGGATGCACAAGATTGGTTAAAAACCCTAATTGGACGAGAATAAGCCTTGGGAAGACGAAAATGACCTAAATGTTCAACCAATGACACAAATGTACTTACTCGACGCACAAGATTGGTTAAAAACCCTAATTGGATGAGAATAAGCCTAGGGAGGGCGAAAATGACCTAAATGTTCAACCAATGACACAAATGTACTTATTGGATGCACAAGATTGGTTAAAAACCCTAATTGGACGAGAATAAGCCTAGGGAGGACGAAAATGACCTAAATGTTCAACCAATGACACAAATGTACTTATTGGATGCACAAGATTGGTTAAAAACCCTAATTGGACGAGAATAAGCCTTGGGAGGACGAAAATGACCTAAATGTTCAACGAATGACACAAAATCACTTATTGGATGCATAAGATTGGTTAAAAACCCTAATTGGACGAGAATAAGCCTAGGGAGGACGAAAATGACCTAAATGTTCAAACAATGACACAAATGTACTTATTGGATGCACAACATTGGTTAAAAACCCTAATTGGACGAGAATAAGCCTTGGGAGGACGAAAATGACCTAAATGTTCAACCAATGTCACAAATTTACTTATTGGATGCACAAGATTGGTTAAAAATACTAATTGGACGAGAATAAGCCTTGGGAGGACGAAAATGACCTAAATGTTCAACCAATGACACAAATGTACTTATTGGATGCACAAGATTGGTTAAAAACCCTAATTGGACGAGAATAAGCCTTGGGAGGACGAAAATGACCTAAATGTTCAACAAATGACACAAATGCACTTATTGGATGCACAAGATTGGTTAAAAACCCTAATTGGACGAGAATAAGCCTTGGGAGGACGAAAATGACCTAAATGTTCAACCAATGACACAAATGTACTTATTGGATGCACAAGATTGGTTAAAAACCGTAATTGGACGAGAATAAGCCTTCGGAGTACGAAAATGACCTAAATGTTCAACAATGACTCAAAATCACTTATTGGATGCACAAGATTGGTTAAAAACCCTATTTGGACGAGAATAAGCCTAGGGAGGACGAAAATGACCTAAATGTTCAACCAATGACACAAATGTACTTATTGGATGCAAAAGATTGGTTAAAACCCCTAATTGGACGAGAATAAGCCTAGGGAGGACGAAAATGATCTAAATGTTAAACCAATGACACAAATGCACTTATTGGATGCACAAGATTGGTTAAAAACCCTAATTGGACGAGAATAAGCATTAGGAGGACGAAAATGACCTAAATGTTCAACCAATGACACAAATGTACTTATTGGATGCACAAGATTGGTTAAAAACCCTAATTGGACGAGAATAAGCCTTGGGAGGACGAAAATGACCTAAATGTTCAACCAATGACACAAATGTACTTATTGGATGCACAAGATTGATTAAAAACCCTAATTGGACGAGAATAAGCCTTTGGAGGACGAAAATGATCTAAATGTTCAACCAATGACACAAAATCACTTATTGGATGCACAAGATTGGTTTAAAACCCTAATTGGACAAGAATAAGCATTGTGAGGACGAAAATGACCTAAATGTTCAACCAATGACACAAATGTACTTATTGGATGCACAAGATTGGTTAAAAACCCTAATTGGACGAGAATAAGCCTAGGGAGGACGAAAATGACCTAAATGTTCAACCAATGACACAAAATCACTTATTGGATGCACAAGATTTATTAAAAACCATAATTGGACGAGAATAAGCCTTGGGAGGACGAAAATGACCTAAATGTTCAACCAATGACACAAATGTACTTATTGGATGCACAAGATTGATTAAAAACCCTAATTGGACGAGAATAAGCCTTGGGAGGACGAAAATGACCTAAATGTTCAACCAATGGCACAAAATCACTTATTGGATGCACAAGATTGTTAAAAAACCCTAATTGGACGAGAATAAGACTAGGGAGGACGAAAATGACCTAAATGTTCAACCAATGACACAAAATCACTTATTGGATGCACAAGATTGGTTAAAAACCCTAATTGGACGAGAATAAGCCTTGGGAGGACGAAAATGACTTAAATGTTCAACCAATGACACAAATGTACTAATTGAATGCACAAGATTGGTTAAAAACCCTAATTGGACGAGAATAAGTCTTGGGAGGACGAAAATGACCCAAATGTTCAACCGATGGCACAAAATCACTTATTGAATGCACAAGATTGGTTAAAATCCCTAATTGGACGAGAATAAGCCTTGGGAGGACAAAAATGACCTAAATGTTCAATCCATGACACAGATGTACTTATTGGATGCACAAGATTGGTTAAAAACCCAAATTGGACGAGAATAAGCCTAGGGAGGACGAAAATGACCTAAATGTTCAACCAATGACACAAAATCACTTATTGGATGCACAAGATTGGCTAAAAACCCTAAATGGACGAGAATAAG
The DNA here is from genome assembly GCA_037974735.1 of Cicer chorassanicum. Taxonomy (NCBI): domain Eukaryota; kingdom Viridiplantae; phylum Streptophyta; class Magnoliopsida; order Fabales; family Fabaceae; genus Cicer; species Cicer chorassanicum. Next base: position 9,394 of record JBBPBP010000361.1, read on the forward strand.
CCTTCGGAGGACGAAAATGATCTAAATGTTACACCAATGACACAAATGTACTTATTGGATGCACAAGATTGGTTAAAAACCCTAATTGGACGAGAATAAGCCTTGGGAGGACGAAAATGACCTAAATGTTCAACCAATGACACAAATTCACTTATTGGATGCACAAGATTGGTTAAAAGCCCTAATTGGACGAGAATAAGACTAGGGAGGACGAAAATAACCTAAATGTTCAACCAATGACAGAAAATCACTTATTGGATGCACAAGATTGGTTAAAAACCCTAATTGGACGAGAATAAGCCTTGGGAAGACGAAAATGACCTAAATGTTCAACCAATGACACAAATGTACTTATTGGATGCACAAGATTGGTTAAAAACCCTAATTGGACGAGAATAAGCCTTGGGAGGACAAAAATGACCTAAATATTCAACCAATGACACAAATGTACTTATTGGATGCACAAGATTGGTTAAAAACCCTAATTGGAAGAGAATAAGCCTAGCGAGGACGAAAATGACCTAAATGTTAAACCAATGACACAAATTCACTTATTCGATGCACAAGATTGGTTAAAAACCCTAATTGGACGAGAATAAGCCTAGGGAGGACGAAAATGACCTAAATGTTCAACCAATGACACAAAATCACTTATTGGATGCACAAGATTGGTTAAAAACCCTAATTGGACGAGAATAAGCCTTGGGAAGACGAAAATGACCTAAATGTTCAACCAATGACACTAAATCACTTATTGGATGCACAAGATTGGTTAAAAACCCTAATTGGACGAGAATAAGCCTAGGGAGGACGAAGATGACCTAAATGTTCAACCAATGACACAAATGTACTTATTGGATGCACAAGATTTGTTAAAAACCCTAATTGGACGAGAATAAGCCTAGGGAGGACGAAAATGACCTAAATGATCAACCAATGACACAAAATCACTTATTGGATGCACAAGATTGGTTAAAAACCCTAATTGGACGAGAATAAGCCTAGGGAGGACGAAAATGACCTAAATGTTCAAACAATGACACAAAATCACTTATTGGATGCACAAGATTGGTTAAAAACCCTAATTGGACGAGAATAAGCCTTGGGAGGACGAAAATGACCTAAATGTTCAACCAATGACACAAAATCATTTATTGGACGCACAAGATTGGTTAAAAACTCTAATTGGACGAGAATAAGCCTTGGGAGGACGAAAATGACCTAAATGTTCAACCAATGACACAAATGTACTTATTGGATGCACAAGATTGGTTAAAAACCCTAATTGGACGAGAATAAGCCTTGGGAGGACGAAAATGACCTAAATGTTCAACCAACGACACAAATGTACTTATTGGATGCACAAGATTGGTTAAAAACCCAAATTGGACGAGAATAAGCCTTGGGAGGACGAAAATGACCTAAATGTTCAACCAATGACACAAATGTACTTATTGGATGCACAAGATTGGTTAAAAACCCTAATTGGACGAGAATAAGCCTTGGGAGGACGAAAATGACCTAAATGTTCAACCAATGACACAAATGTACTTATTGGATGCACAAGATTGGTTATAAGCCCTAATTGGACAAGAATAAGCCTTGGGAGGACGAAAATGACCTAAATGTTCAACCAATGACACAAATGTACTTATTGGATGCACAAGATTGGTTAAAAACCCTAATTGGACGAGAATAAGCCTTGGGAGGACGAAAATGACCTAAATGTTCAACCAATGACCTAAATGTACTTATTGGATGCACAAGATTGGTTAAAAACCCTAATTGGACGAGAAAAAGCCTAGGTGGACGAGAATAAGCCGTGGGAGGACGAAAATGACCTAAATTTTCAACCAATGACACAAATGTACTTATTGGATGCACAAGATTGGTGAAAAACCCTAATTGGACGAGAATAAGCCTAGGGAGGACGAAAATGACCTAAATGTTCAACCAATGACACAAATGTACTTATTGGATGCACAAGATTGGTTAAAAACCCTAATTGGACGAGAATAAGCCTTGGGAGGACGAAAATGACCTAAATGTTCAACCAATGACGCAAATGTACTTATTGGATGCACAAGATTGGTTAAAAACCCTAATTGGACGAGTATAAGCCTTGGGAGGACGAAAATGACCTAAATGTTCAACCAATGACACAAATGTACTTATTGGATGCACAAGATTGGTTAAAAACCCTAATTGGACGAGAATAAGCCTTGGGAGGACGAAAATGACCTAAATGTTCAACCAACGACCCAAAATCACTTATTGGATACACAAGATTGGTTAAAAACCCTAATTGGACGAGAATAAGCCTTGGGAGGACGAAAATGACCTAAATGTTCAACCAATGACACAAATGTACTTATTGGATGCACAAGATTGGTTAAAAACCGTAATTGGACGAGAATAAGCCTTGGGAGGACGAAAATGACCTAAATGTTCAACCAATGACACAAAATCACTTATTCGATGCACAAGATTGGTTAAAAACCCTAATTGGACGAGAATAAGCCTTGGGAGGACGAAAATGACCTAAATAATCAACCAATGACACAAAATCACTTATTGGATGCACAAGATTGGTTAAAAACCCTAATTGGACGAGAATAAGCCTTGGGAAGACGAAAATGACCTAAATGTTCAACCAATGACACAAATGTACTTATTGGATGCACAAGATTGGTTAAAAACCCTAATTGGACGAGAATAAGCCTTGGGAGGATGAAAATGACCTAAATGTTCAACCAATGGCACAAAATCACTTATTGGATGCACAAGATTGGTTAAAAACCCTAATTGGATGAGAATAAGCCTTGGGAGGACGAAAATGACCTAAATGTTCAACCAATGACAAAAAAATCACTTATTGGATGCACAAGATTGGTTAAAACCCCTAATTGGATGAGAATAAGCCTTGGGAGGACGAAAATGACCTAAATGTTCAACCAATGACACAAATGTACTTATTGGATGCACGAGATTGGTTAAAAACCCTAATTGGACGAGAATAAGCCTTGGGAAGACGAAAATGACCTAAATGTTCAACCAATGACACAAATGTACTTATTGGATGCACAAGATTGGTTAAAAACCCTAATTGGACGAGAATAAGCCTTGGGAGGACAAAAATGACCTAAATGTTCAACCAATGACACAAATTTACTTATTGGATGCACAAAATTAGTTAAAAACCCTAATTGGACGAGAATAAGCCTTGGGAGGACGAAAATGACCTAAATGTTCAACCAATGACACAAATGTACTTATTGGATGCACAAGATTGGTTAAAAACCCTAATTGGACGAGAATAAGCCTAGGGAGGACGAAAATGACCTAAATGTTCAACCAATGACACAAATGTACTTATTGGTTGCACAAGATTGGTTAAAAACCCTAATTGGACGAGAATAAGCCTTCGGAGGATGAAAATGACCTAAATGTTCAACCAATGACACAAATGTACTTATTGGATGCACAAGATTGGTTAAAAACCCTAATTGGACGAGAATAATCCTTGGGAGGACAAAAATGACCTAAATGTTCAATCAATGACACAGATGTACTTATTGGATGCACAAGATTGGTTAAAAACCCTAATTGGAAGAGAATAAGCCTAGGGAGGACGAAAATGACCTAAATAATCCACCAATGACACAAAATCACTTATTCGATGCACAAGATTGGTTAAAAACCCTAATTGGACGAGAATAAGCCTAGGGAGGACGAAAATGACCTAAATGTTCAACCAATGACACAAATGTACTTATTGGATGCACAAGATTGGTTAAAAACCCTAATTGGACGAGAATAAGCCTTGGGAGGACGAAAATGACCTAAATGTTCAACCAATGACACAAATGTACTTATTGGATGCACAAGATTGGTTAAAAACCCTAATTGGAAGAGAATAAGCCTTGGGAGGACGAAAATGACCTAAATGTTCAACCAATAAAACAAATGTACTTATTGGATGCACAAGATTGGTTAAAAACCCTAATTGGACGAGAATTAACCTTGGGAGGACGAAAATGACCTAAATGTTCAACCAATGACACAAATGTACTTATTGGATGCACAAGATTGGTTAAAAACCCTAATTGGACGAGAATAAGCCTTGGGAGGACGAAAATGACCTAAATGTTCAACCAATGACACAAATGTACTTATTGGATGCACAAGATTGGTTAAAAACCCTAATTGGAGGAAAATAAGCCTTGGGAGGACGAAAATGACCTAAATGTTCAACCAATGTTACAAAATCACTTGTTGGATACACAAGATTGGTTAAAAACCCTAATTGGACGAGAATAAGCCTTGGGAGGACAAAATGACCTAAATGTTCAACCAATGACACAAATGTACTTATTGGATGCACAAGATTGGTTAAAAACCCTAATTGGACGAGAATAAGCCTTGGGAGGACAAAAATGACCTAAATGTTCAACCAATGACACAAATGTACTTATTGGATGCACAAGATTGGTTAAAAACCCTAATTGGACGAGAATAAGCCTTGGGAGGACGAAAATGACCTAAATGTTCAATCAATGACACAAATTCACTTATTGGATGCACAAGATTTGTTAAAAGCCCTAATTGGACGAGAATAAGACTAGGGAGGACGAAAATAACCTAAATGTTCAACCAATGACACAAAATCACTTATTGGATGCACAAGATTGGTTAAAAACTCTAATTGGACGAGAATCAGCCTAGGGAGGACGAAAATGACCTAAATGTTCAACCAATGACACAAAATCACTTATTGGATGCACAAGATTGGTTAAAAACCCTAATTGGACGAGAATAAGCCTTGGGAAGACGAAAATGACCTAAATGTTCAACCAATGACACAAATGTACTTATTGGATGCACAAGATTGGTTAAAAACCCTAATTGGACGAGAATAAGCCTTGGGAGGACAAAAATGACCTAAATGTTCAACTAACGACACAAAATCACTTATTGGATGCAAAAGATTGGTTAAAAACCCTAATTGGACGAGAATAAGCCTTGGGAGGACGAAAATGACCTAAATGTTCAACCAATGACACAAATGTACTTATTGGATGCACAAGATTGGTTAAAAACCCTAATTGGACGAGAATAAGCCTTGGGAGGACGAAAATGACCTAAATGTTCAACCAACGACACAAATGTACTTATTCAATGCACAAGATTGGTTAAAAACCCTAATTGGACGAGAATAAGCCTTGGGAGGACAAAAATGACCTAAATGTTCAACCAACGACACAAAATCACTTATTGGATGCACGAGATTAATTAAAAACCCTAATTGGACGAGAATAAGCCTTGGGAGGACGAAAATGACCTAAATGTTCAACCAATGACACAAATGTACTTATTGGATGCACAAGATTGGTTAAAAACCCTAATTGGACGAGAATAAGCCTTGGGAGGACGAAAATGACCTAAATGTTCAACCAACGACACAAATGTACTTATTGGATGCACAAGATTGGTTAAAAACCCAAATTGGACGAGAATAAGCCTTGGGAGGACGAAAATGACCTAAATGTTCAACCAATGACACAAATGTACTTATTGGATGCACAAGATTGGTTAAAAACCCTAATTGGACGAGAATAAGCCTTGGGAGGACGAAAATGACCTAAATGTTCAACCAATGACACAAATTCGCTTATTGGATGCACAAGATTGGTTAAAACCCCTAATTGGAGGAGAATAAGCCTTGGGAGGACGAAAATGACCTAAATGTTCAACCAATGACACAAATGTACTTATTGGATGCACAAGATTGGTTAAAAACCCTAATTGGACGAGAATAAGCCTTGGGAGGACGAAAATGACCTAAATGTTCAACCAATGACACAGCTGTACTTATTGGATGCACAAGATTGGTTAAAAACCCTAATTGGACGAGAATAAGCCTTGGGAGGACGAAAATGACCTAAATGTTCAACCAATGACACAAATGTACTTATTGGATGCACAAGATTGGTTAAAAACCCTAATTGGACGAGAATAAGCCTTGGGAGGACGAAAATGACCTAAATGTTCAACCAACGACACAAAATCACTTATTGGATGCACAAGATTGGTTAAAAACTCTAATTGGACGAGAATAATCCGTGGGAGGACGAAAATGACCTAAATGTTCAACCAATGACACAAATGTACTTATTGGATGCACAAGATTGGTTAAAAACCCTAATTGGACGAGAATAAGCCTTGGGAGGACGAAAATGACCTAAATGTTCAACCAATGACACAAAATCACATATTGGATGCACAAGATTGGTTAAAACCCCTAATTAGACGAGAATAAGCCTTGGGAGGACGAAAATGACCTAAATGTTCAACCAATGACACAAAATCACTTATTGGATGCACAAGATTGGTTAAAAACCCTAATTGGACGAGAATAAGCATTGGGAGGACGAAAATGACCTAAATGTTCAACCAATGACACAAATGTACTTATTGGATGCACAAGATTGGTTAAAAACCCTAATTGGACGAGAATAAGCCTTGGGAGGACGAAAATGACCTAAATGTTCAACCAATGACACAAATGTACTTATTGGATGCACACTATTGGTTAAAACCCCTAATTGGACGAGAATAAGCCTAGGGAGGACGAAAATGATCTAAATGTTCAACTAATTACACAAAATCACTTATTGGATGCACAAGATTTGTTAAAAACCCTAATTGGACGAGAATAAGCATTGGGAGGACAAAAATGACCTAAATCTTCAACCAATGACACAAATGTACTTATTGGATGCACAAGATAGGTTAAAACCCTAATTGGACGAGAATAAGCCTTGGGAGGATGAAAATGACCTAAATGTTCAACCAATGACACAAAATCACTTATTGGATGCACAAGATTGGTTAAAAACCCTAATTGGACGAGAATAAGCATTGGGAGGACGAAAATGACCTAAATGTTCAACCAATGACACAAATGTACTTATTGGATGCACAAGATTGGTTAAAAACCCTAATTAGACGAGAATAATCCTAGGGAGGACGAAAATGACCTAAATGTTCAACCAATGACACAAATGTACTTATTGGATGCACAAGATTGGTTAAAAACCCTAATTGGACGAGAATAAGCCTTGGGAGGACGAAAATGACCTAAATGTTCAACCAATGACAGAAATGTACTTATTGGATGCACAAGATTGGTTAAAAACCCTAATTTGACGAGAATAAGCCTTGGGAGGACGAAAATGACCTAAATGTTCAACCAATGACACAAATGTACTTATTGGATGCACAAGATTGGTTAAAAACCCTAATTGGACGAGAATAAGCCTTGGGAGGACGAAAATGACCTAAATGTTCAACCAATGAATCAAATGTACTTATTGGATGCACAAGATTGGTTAAAAACCCTAATTGGACGAGAATAAGCCTTGGGAGGACGAAAATGACCTAAATGTTCAACCAACGACACAAAATCACTTATTGGATGCACAAGATTGGTTAAAAACCCTAATTGGACGAGAATAAGCCGTGGGAGGACGAAAATGACCTAAATGTTCAACCAATGACACAAATGTACTTATTGGATGCACAAGATTGGTTAAAAACCCTAATTGGACGAGAATAAGCCTTGGGAGGACGAAAATGACCTAAATGTTCAACAACTGACACAAATGTACTTATTGGATGCACAAGATTGGTTAAAAACCCTAATTGGACGAGAATAAGCCTTGGGAGGACAAAATGACCTAAATGTTCAACCAATGACACAAATGTACTTATTGGATGCACAAGATTGGTTAAAAACCCTAATTGGACGAGAATAAGCCTTGGGAGGACAAAAATGACCTAAATGTTCAACCAATGACACAAATGTACTTATTGGATGCACAAGATTGGTTAAAAACCCTAATTGGACGAGAATAAGCTTTGGGAGGACGAAATGACCTAAATGTTCAACCAATGACACAAATGTACTTATTGGATGCACAAGATTGGTTAAAAACCCTAATTGGACGAGAATAAGCCTTGGGAGGACAAAAATGACCTAAATGTTCAACCAATGACACAAATGTACTTATTGGATGCACAAGATTGGTTAAAAACCCTAATTGGCACGAATAAGCCTTGGGAGTACGAAAATGACCTAAATGTTCAACCAATGATACAAAATCACTTATTGGATGCACAAGATTGGTTAAAAACCCTAATTGGACGAGAATAAGCCTTGGGAGGACGAAAATGACCTAAATGTTCAACCAATGACACAAAATCACTTATTGGATGCACAAGATTGGTTAAAAACCCTAATTGGACAAGAATAACCCTAGGGAGGACGAAAATGACCTAAATGTTCAACCAATGACACAAATGTACTTATTGGATGCACAAGATTGGTTAAAAACCCTAATTGGACGAGAATAAGCCTTGGGAGGACGAAAATGACCTAAATGTTCAACCAATGACACAAAATCACTTATTGGATGCACAATATTGGAGAAAAACCCTAATTGGATGAGAATAAGCCTTGGGAGGACGAAAATGACCTAAATGTTCAACCAATGACACAAAATCACTTATTGGATGCACAAGATTGGTTAAAAATTGTAATTGGTCGAGAATAAGCCTTAGGAGGACGAAAATGACCTAAATGTTCAACCAATGACACAAATGTACTTATTGGATGCACAAGATTGGTTAAAAACCCTAATTGGACGAGAATAAGCCTTGGGAGGACGAAAATGACCTAAATGTTCAACCAATGACACAAATGTACTTATTGGATGCACAAGATTGGTTAAAAACCCTAATTGGACGAGAATAAGCCTTGGGAGGACGAAAATGACCTAAATGTTCAACTTACGACACAAAATCACTTATTGGATGCACAAGATTGGTTAAAAACCCTAATTGGACGAGAATAAGCCTTGGGAGGACGAAAATGACCTAAATGTTCAACCAATGACACAAATGTACTTATTGGATGCACAAGATTGGTTAAAAACCATAATTGGACGAGAAAATGCCTTGGGAGGACGAAAATGACCTAAATGTTCAACCAATGACACAAATGTACTTATTGGATGCACAAGATTGGTTAAAAACCCTAATTGGACGAGAATAAGCCTTGGGAGGACGAAAATGACCTAAATGTTCAACCAATGACACAAAATCACTTATTGGATGCACAAGATTGGTTAAAAACCATAATTGGTAGAGAATTAGCTAGGCAGGACGAAAATGACCTAAATGTTCAACCAAAGACACAAAAATCACTTATTCGATGCACATGATTGGTTAAAAACCTTAATTGGACGAGAATAAGCCTTGGGAGGACAAAAATGACCTAAATGTTCAACCAATGACACAAATGTACTTATTGGATGCACAAGATTGGTTAAAAACCCTAATTGGAAGAGAATAAGCCTAGGGAGGACGAAAATGACCTAAATGTTCAACCAATGACACAAATGTACTTATTGGATGCACAAGATTGGTTAAAAACCCTAATTGGACGAGAATAAGACTAGGGAGGACGAAAATGACCTAAATGTTCAACCAATGACACAAAACCACTTATTGGATGCACAAGATTGGTTAAAAACTCTAATTGGACGAGAATAAGCCTTGGGAGGACGAAAATGTCCTAATTGTTCAACCAATGACACAAAATCACTTATTCGATGCACAAGATTGGTTAAAATCCCTAATTGGACGAGAATAAGCCTTGGGAGGACAAAATGACCTAATTGTTCAATCAATGACACAGATGTACTTATTGGATGCACAAGATTGGTTAAAAACCCTAATTGGACGAGAATAAGCCTAGGGAGGACGAAAATGACCTAAATGTTCAACCAATGACACAAAATCACTTATTCGATGCACAAGATTGGTTAAAAACCCGAATTGGACGAGAATAAGCCTAGGGAGGACCAAAATGACCTAAATGTACAACCAATGACACAAATGTACTTATTGGATGCACAAGATTGGTTAAAAACCCTAATTTGACGAGAATAAGCCTAGTTAGGACGAAAATGACCTAAATTTTCAACCAATTACACAAATGTACTTATTGGATGCACAAGATTTGTTAAAAACCCTAATTGGACGAGAATAAGCCTTGGGAGGACGAAAATGACCTAAATGTTCAACCAATGACACAAATGTACTTATTGGATGCACAAGATTGGTTAGAAACCCTAATTGGACGAGAATAATCCTTGGGAGGACAAAAATGACCTAAATGTTCAATCAATTACACATATGTACTTATTGGATGCACAAGATTGGTTAAAAACCCTAATTGGACGAGAATAAGACTAGGGAGGACGAAAATGACCTAAATGTTCAACCAATGACAAAAAATCACTTATTGGATGCACAAGATTGGCTAAAAACCCTAAATGGACGAGAATAAGCCTTGGGAGGACGAAAATGACCTAAATGTTACACCAATGACACAAATGTACTTATTGGATGCACAAGATTGGTTAAAAACCCTAATTGGACGAGAATAAGCCTTGGCAGGACGAAAATGACCTAAATGTTCAACCAATGACACAAATTAACTTATTGGATGCACAAGATTGGTTAAAAACCCTAATTGGACGAGAATAAGACTAGGGAGGACGAAAATGACCTAAATGTTCAACCAATGACACAAAATCACTTATTGGATGCACAAGATTGGTTAAAAACCCTAATTGGACGAGAATAAGCCTTGGGAAGACGAAAATGACCTAAATGTTCAACCAATGACACAAATGTACTTACTCGACGCACAAGATTGGTTAAAAACCGTAATTGGATGAGAATAAGCCTAGGGAGGACGAAAATCACCTAAATGTTCAACCAATGACACAAATGTACTTATTGGATGCACAAGATTGGTTAAAAACCCTAATTGGACGAGAATAAGCCTAGGGAGGACGAAAATGACCTAAATGTTCAACCAATGACACAAATGTACTTATTGGATGCACAAGATTGGTTAAAAACCCTAATTGGACGAGAATAAGCCTTGGGAGGACGAAAATGACCTAAATGTTCAACGAATGACACAAAATCACTTATTGGATGCATAAGATTGGTTAAAAACCCTAATTGGACGAGAATAAGCCTAGGGAGGACGAAAATGACCTAAATGTTCAAACAATGACACAAATGTACTTATTGGATGCACAACATTGGTTAAAAACCCTAATTGGACGAGAATAAGCCTTGGGAGGACGAAAATGACCTAAATGTTCAACCAATGACACAAATGTACTTATTGGATGCACAAGATTGGTTAAAAACCCTAATTAAACGAGAATAAGCCAAGGGTGGACGAAAATGACCTAAATGTTCAACCAAAGACACAAATGTACTTATTGGATGCACAAGATTGGTTAAAAACCCTAATTGGACGAGAATAAGCCTTGGGAGGACCAAAATGACCTAAATGTTCAACCATTGACACAAAATCACTTATTGGATGCATAAGATTGGTTAAAAACCCTAATTGGACGAGAATAAGCCTTGGGAGGACGAAAATGACCTGAATGTTCAACCAATGACACAAATGTACTTATTGGATGCACAAGATTGGTTAAAAACCCTAATTGGAAGAGAATAAGCCTTGGGGGGACGAAAATGACCTAAATGTTCAACCAATGTCACAAATTTACTTATTGGATGCACAAGATTGGTTAAAAACCCAAATTGGACGAGAATAAGCCTAGGGAGGACGAAAATGACCTAAATGTTCAACCAATGACACAAATGTACTTATTGGATGCACAAGATTGGTTAAAAACCCTAATTGGACGAGAATAAGACTAGGGAGGACGAAAATGACCTAAATGTTCAACCAATGACACAAAATCACTTATTGGATGCACAAGATTGGTTAAAAACCCTAATTGGACGAGAATTAGCATTGGGAGGACAAAAATGACTTAAATGTTCAACCAATGACACAAATGTACTAATTGGATGCACAAGATTGGTTAAAAACCCTAATTGGACGAGAATAAGTCTTGGGAGGACGAAAATGACCCAAATGTTCAACAGATGGCACAAAATCACTTATTGAATGCACAAGATTGGTTAAAATCCCTAATTGGACGAGAATAAGCCTTGGGAGGACAAAAATGACCTAAATGTTCAATCCATGACACAGATGTACATATTGGATGCACAAGATTGGTTAAAAACCCAAATTGGACGAGAATAAGCCTAGGGAGGACGAAAATGACCTAAATGTTCAACCAATGACACAAAATCACTTATTGGATGCACAAGATTGGCTAAAAACCCTAAATGGACGAGAATAAGCCTTCGGAGGACGAAAATGACCTAAATGTTACACCAATGACACAAATGTACTTATTGGATGCACAAGATTGGTTAAAAACCCTAATTGGACGAGAATAAGCCTTGGGAGGACGAAAATAACCTAAATGTTCAACCAATGACACAAATTCACTTATTGGATGCACAAGATTGGTTAAAAGCCCTAATTGGACGAGAATAAGACTAGGGAGGACGAAAATAACCTAAATGTTCAACCAATGACAGAAAATCACTTATTGGATGCACAAGATTGGTTAAAAACCCTAATTGGACGAGAATAAGCCTTGGGAAGACGAAAATGACCTAAATGTTCAACCAATGACACAAATGTACTTATTGGATGCACAAGATTGGTTAAAAACCCTAATTGGACGAGAATAAGCCTTGGGAGGACAAAAATGACCTAAATGTTCAATCAATGACACAAATGTACTTATTGGATGCACAAGATTGGTTAAAAACCCTAATTGGACGAGAATAAGCCTTGGGAGGACGAAAATGACCTAAATGTTCAACCAATGACACAAATGTACTTATTGGATGCACAAGATTGGTTAAAAACCCTAATTGGACGAGAATAAGCCTTGGGAGGACGAAAATGACCTAAATGTTCAACCAAAGACACAAAAGCACTTATTGGATGCACAAGATTGGTTAAAAACCCTAATTGGACGAGAATAAGCCTTGGGAGGACGAAAATGACCTAAATGTTCAACCAATGACACAAATGTACTTATTGGATGCACAAGATTGGTTAAAAACCCTAATTGGACGAGAATAAGCCTTGGGAGGACGAAAATGACCTAAATGTTCAACCAATAGAACAAAATCCCTTATTGGAAGCACAAGATTGGTTAAAAACCCTAATTGGACGAGAATAAGCCTAGGGAGGACGAAAATGACCTAAATGTTCAACCAATGACACAAATGTACTTATTGGATGCACAAGATTGGTTAAAAACCCTAATTGGACGAGAATAAGTTTAGGGAGGACGAAAATGACCTAAATGATCAACCAATGACACAAATGTACTTATTGGATGCACAAGATTGGTTAAAAACCCTAATTGGACGAGAATAAGCCTAGGGAGGACGAAAATGACCTAAATGTTCAACCAATGACACAAAATCACTTATTGGATGCAGTAGATTGGTTAAAAACCCTAATTGGACAAGAATAAGCCTTGGGAGGACGAAAATGTCCTAAATGTTCAACCAATGACACAAAATCACTTATTGGATGCACAAGATTGGTTAAAAACCCTAATTGGGTGAGAAAAAGCCTAGGGAGGATGAAAATGTCCTAAATGTTCAACCAATGACACAAATGTACTTATTGGATGCACAAGATTGGTTAAAACCCCTAATTGGACGAGAAAAAGCCTAGGGAGGACGAAAATGACCTAAATGTTCAACCAATGACACAAATGTACTTATTGGATGCACAACATTGGATAAAAACCCTAATTGGACGAGAATAAGCCTAGGGAGGACGAACATGACCTAAATGTTCAACCAATGACACAAAATCACTTATTGGATGCACTAGATTGGTTAAAAACCCTAATTGGACGAGAATAAGCATTGGGAGGACGAAAATGACCTTAATGTTCAACCAATGACACAAATGTACTTATTGGATGCACAAGATTGGTTAAAAACCCTAATTGGACGAGAATAAGCCTAGGGAGGACGAAAATGACCTAAATGTTCAACCAATGACACAAATGTACTTATTGGATGCACAAGATTGGTTAAAAATCCTAATTGGACGACAATAAGCCTTGGGAGGACTAAAATGACCTAAATGTTCAACCAATGACACAAAATCACTTATTGGATGCACAAGATTGGTTAAAAACCCTAATTGGACGAGAATAAGCCTTGGGAGGACGAAAATGACCTAAATGTTCGACCAATGACACAAATGTACTTATTGGATGCACAAGATTGGTTAAAAACCCTAATTGGACGAGTATAAGCCTTGGGAGGACGAAAATGACCTAAATGTTCAACCAATGACACAAAATCACTTATTGGATGCACAAGATTGGTTAAAAATCCTAATTGGACAAGAATAAGCTAAGGAGGACGAAAATGACCTAAATGTTCAACCAATGACACAAATGTACTTATTGGATGCACAAGATTGGTTAAAAACCCTAATTGGACGAGAATAAGCCTTGGGAGGACGAAAATGACCTAAATGTTCAACCAATGACACAAATTCGCTTATTGGATGCACAAGATTGGTTAAAACCCCTAATTGGAGGAGAATAAGCCTTGGGAGGACGAAAATGACCTAAATGTTCAACCAATGACACAAATGTACTTATTGGATGCACAAGATTGGTTAAAAACCCTAATTGGACGAGAATAAGCCTTGGGAGGACGAAAATGACCTAAATGTTCAACCAATGACACAAATGTACTTATTGGATGCACAAGATTGGTTAAAAACCCGAATTGGACGAGAATAAGCCATGGGAGGACGAAAATGACCTAAATGTTCAACCAATGACACAAATGTACTTATTGGATGCACAAGATTGGTTAAAAACCCTAATTGGACGAGAATAAGCCTTGGGAGGACGAAAATGACCTAAATGTTCAACCAACGGCACAAAATCACTTATTGGAAGCACAAGATTGGTTAAAAACTCTAATTGAACAAGAATAAGCCTTTGGAGGACGAAAATAACCTAAATGTTCAACCAATGACACAAATGTACTTATTGGATGCACAAGATTGGTTAAAAACCCTAATTGGACGAGAATAAGCCTTGGGAGGACGAAAATGACCTAAATGTTCAACCAATGACACAAATGTACTTATTGGATGCACAAGATTGGTTAAAAACCCTAATTGGACGAGAATAAGCCTTGGGAGGACGAAAATGACCTAAATGTTCAACCAACGACACAAAATCACTTATTGGATGCACAAGATTGGTTAAAAACTCTAATTGGACGAGAATAATCCGTGGGAGGACGAAAATGACCTAAATGTTCAACCAATGACACAAATGTACTTATTGGATGCACAAGATTGGTTAAAAACCCTAATTGGACGAGAATAAGCCTTGGGAGGACGAAAATGACCTAAATGTTCAACCAATGACACAAAATCACATATTGGATGCACAAGATTGGTTAAAACCCCTAATTAGACGAGAATAAGCCTTGGGAGGACGAAAATGACCTAAATGTTCAACCAATGACACAAAATCACTTATTGGATGCACAAGATTGGTTAAAAACCCTAATTGGACGAGAATAAGCATTGGGAGGACGAAAATGACCTAAATGTTCAACCAATGACACAAATGTACTTATTGGATGCACAATATTGGTGAAAAACCCTAATTGGACGAGAATAAGCCTAGGGAGGACAAACATGACCTAAATGTTCAACCAATGACACAAAATCACTTATTGGATGCACTAGATTGGTTAAAAACCCTAATGGGACGAGAATAAGCCTTGGGAGGACGAAAATGACCTAAATGTTCAACCAATGACACAAATGTACTTATTGGATGCACAAGATTGGTTAAAAACCCTAATTGGACGAGGATAAGCATAGGGAGGACGAAAATGACCTAAATGTTCAACCAATGACACAAATGTACTTATTGGATGCACAAGATTGGTTAAAATCCCTAATTGGACGAGAATAAGCCTTGGGAGGACGAAATTGACCTAAATGTTCAACCAATGACACAAATCACTTATTGGATGCACAAGATTGGTTAAAAACCCTAATTGGACGAGAATAAGCATTGGGAGGACAAAAATGACCTAAATGTTCAACCAATGACACAAATGTACTAATTGGATGCACAAGATTGGTTAAAAACCCTAATTGGACGACAATAAGCCTAGGGAGGACGAAAATGATCTAAATGTTCAACCAATGACATAAATGTACTTATTGGATGCACAAGATTTGTTAAAACCCTTAATTGGACGAGAAAAAGCCTAGGGAGGACGAAAATGACCTAAATGTTCAACCAATGACACAAATGTACTTATTGGATGCACAAGATTGGTTAAAAACCCTAATTGGACGAGAATAAGCCTTGGGAGGACGAAAATGACCTAAATGTTCAACCAATGACACAAAATCACTTATTGGATGCAAAAGATTGGTTAAAAACCATAATTGGACGAGAATAAGCCTAGGGAGGACGAAAATGACCTAAATGTTAAACCAATGACACAAATGAACTTATTGGATGCACAAGATTGGTTAAAACCCCTAATTGGACGAGAATAAGCCTTAGGAGGACGAAAATGACCTAAATGTTCAACCAATGACACAAAATCACTTATTGGATGCACAAGATTGGTTAAAAACCCTAATTGGACGAGAATAAGCATTGGGAGGACAAAAATGACCTAAATGTTAAACCAATGACACAAATGTAGTTATTGGATGCACAAGATTGGTTAAAAACCCTAATTGGATGAGAATAAGCCTAGGGTGGACGAAAATGACCTAAATGTTCAACCAATGACACAAAATCACTTATTGGATGCACAAGATTGGTTAAAACCCTAATTGGACGAGAATAAGCATTGGGAGGACGAAAATGACCTAAATGTTCAACCAATGACACAAATGTACTTATTGGATGCACAAGATTGGTTAAAACCCCTAATTGGACGAGAATAAGCCTTGGGAGGACAAAAATGACCTAAATGTTCAACCAATGACACAAATGTACTTATTGGATGCACAAGATTGGTTAAAAACCCTAATTGGAAGAGAATAAGCCTAGGGAGGACGAAAATGACCTAAATGATCAACCAATGACACAAATGTACTTATTGGATGCACAAGATTGGTTAAAAACCCTAATTGGACGAGAATAAGCCTAGGGAGGACGAAAATGACCTAAATGATCAACCAATGATACAAATGTACTTATTGGATGCACAAGATTGGTTAAAAACCCTAATTGGACGAGAATAAGACTAGGGAGGACGAAAATGACCTAAATGTTCAACCAATCACACAAAATCACTTATTGGATGCACAAGATTGGTTAAAAACTCTAATTGGACGAGAATAAGCCTTGGGAGGACGAAAATGACCTAATTGTTCAACCAATGACACAAAATCACTTATTCGATGCACAAGATTGGTTAAAATCCCTAATTAGACGAGAATAAGCCTTGGAAGGACAAAATGACCTAATTGTTCAATCAATGACACAGATGTACTTATTGGATGCACAAGATTGGTTAAAAACCCTAATTGGACGAGAATAAGCCTAGGGAGGACGAAAATGACCTAAATGTTCAACCAATGACACAAAATCACTTATTCGATGCACAAGATTGGTTAAAAACTCGAATTGGACGAGAATAAGCCTAGGGAGGACGAAAATGACCTAAATGTTCAACCAATGACACAAAATCACTTATTGGATGCACAAGATTGGCTAAAAACCCTAAATGGACGAGAATAAGCCTTCGGAGGACGAAAATGACCTAAATGTTACACCAATGACACAAATGTACTTATTGGATGCACAAGATTGGTTAAAAACCCTAATTGGATGAGAATAAGCCTTGGGAGGACGAAAATGACCTAAATGTTCAACCAATGACACAAATTCACTTATTGGATGCACAAGATTGGTTAAAAGCCCTAATTGGACGAGAATAAGACTAGGGAGGACGAAAATGACCTTAATGTTCAACCAATGACACAAAATCACTTATTGGATGCACAAGATTGGTTAAAAACCCTAGTTGGACGAGAATAAGCCTTGGGAAGACGAAAATGACCTAAATGTTCAACCAATGAC
The DNA here is from genome assembly GCA_037974735.1 of Cicer chorassanicum. Lineage (NCBI taxonomy): Eukaryota > Viridiplantae > Streptophyta > Magnoliopsida > Fabales > Fabaceae > Cicer > Cicer chorassanicum. The sequence goes on from JBBPBP010000361.1 coordinate 27,546, forward strand.
ACAAATGTACTTATTGGATGCACAAGATTGGTTAAAAACCCTAATTGGACGAGAATAAGCCTTGGGAGGACAAAAATGACCTAAATGTTCAACCAATGACACAAATGTACTTATTGGATGCACAAGATTGGTTAAAAACCCTAATTGGAAGAGAATAAGCCTAGGGAGGATGAAAATGACCTAAATGTTCAACCAATGACACAAATGTACTTATTGGATGCACAAGATTGGTTTAAAACCCTAATTGGACGAGAATAAGCCTAGGGAGGACGAAAATGACCTAAATGATCAACCAATGATACAAATGTACTTATTGGATGCACAAGATTGGTTAAAAACCCTAATTGGACGAGAATAAGACTAGGAAGGACGAAAATGACCTAAATGTTCAACCAATGACAAAAAATCACTTATTGGATGCACAAGATTGGTTAAAAACTCTAATTGGACGAGAATAAGCCTTGGGAGGACGAAAATGACCTAATTGTTCAACCAATGACACAAAATCACTTATTCGATGCACAAGATTGGTTAAAATCCCTAATTGGACGAGAATAAGCCTTGGGAGGACAAAATGACCTAATTGTTCAATCAATGACACAGATGTACTTATTGGATGCACAAGATTGGTTAAAAACCCTAATTGGACGAGAATAAGCCTAGGGAGGACTAAAATGACCTAAATGTTCAACCAATGACACAAAATCACTTATTCGATGCACAAGATTGGTTAAAAACCCGAATTGGACGAGAATAAGCCTAGGGAGGACCAAAATGACCTAAATGTACAACAATGACACAAATGTACTTATTGGATGCACAAGATTGGTTAAAAACCCTAATTGGACGAGAATAAGCCTAGTTAGGACGAAAATGACCTAAATGTTCAACCAATGACACAAATGTACTTATTGGATGCACAAGATTGGTTAAAAACCCTAATTGGACGAGAATAAGCATTGGGAGGACGAAAAACGACCTAAATGTTCAACCAATGACACAAATGTACTTATTGGATGCACAAGATTGGTTAAAAACCCTAATTGGACGAGAATAAGCCTAGGGAGGACGAAAATGACCTAAATGTTCAACCAATGACACAAAATCACTTATTCGATGCACAAGATTGGTTAAAAACCCGAATTGGACGAGAATAAGCCTAGGGAGGACCAAAATGACCTACATGTACAACAATGACACAAATGTACTTATTGGATGCAAAAGATTGGTTAAAAACCCTAATTGGACGAGAATAAGCCTAGTTAGGACGAAAATGACCTAAATGTTCAACCAATGACACAAATGTACTTATTGGATGCACAAGATTGGTTAAAAACCCTAATTGGACGAGAATAAGCATTGGGAGGACGAAAAACGACCTAAATGTTCAACCAATGACACAAATGTACTTATTGGATGCACAAGATTGGTTAAAAACCCTAATTGGACGAGAATAAGCCTAGGGAGGACGAAAATGACCTAAATGTTCAACCAATAACACAAAATCACTTATTGGATGCACAAGATTGGTTAAAAACCCTAATTGGACGAGAATAAGCCTTGGGAAGACGAAAATGACCTAAATGTTCAACCAATGACACAAATGTACTTACTCGACGCACAAGATTGGTTAAAAACCCTAATTGGATGAGAATAAGCCTAGGGAGGACGAAAATGACCTAAATGTTCAACCAATGACAAAAATGTACTTATTGGATGCACAAGATTGGTTAAAAACCCTAATTGGACGAGAATAAGCCTTGGGAGGACGAAAATGACCTAAATGTTCAACCAATGACACAAAAGCACTTATTGGATGCACAAGATTGGTTAAAAACCCTAATTGGAGGAGAATAAGCCTAGGGAGGACGAAAATGACCTAAATGTTCAACCAATGACACAAAATCACTTATTGGATGCACAAGATTGGTTAAAAACCCGAATTGGACAAGAATAAGCCTAGGGAGGACGAAAATGACCTAAATGTTCAACCAATGACACAAATGTACTTATTGGATGCACAAGATTGGTTAAAAACCCTAATTGGACGAGAATAAGCCTAGGGAGGACGAAAATGACCTAAATGTTCAACCAATGACACAAATGTACTTATTGGATGCACAAGATTGGTTAAAAACCCTAATTGGACGAGAATAAGCCTAGGGAGGACGAAAATGACCTAAATGTTCAACCAATGACACAAAATCACTTATTGGATGCACAAGATTGGTTAAAACCCCTAATTGGACGAGAATAAGCCGTGGGAGGACGAAAATGACCTAAATGTTCAACCAATGACACAAAATCACTTATTGGATGCACAAGATTGGTTAAAAACCCTAATTGGACGAGAATAAGAATTGGGAGTACGAAAATGACCTAAATGTTCAACCAATGACACAAATGTACTTATTGGATGCACAAGATTGGTTAAAAACCCTAATTGGACGAGAATAAGCCTAGGGAGGACGAAAATGACCTAAATGTTCAACCAATGACACAAATGTACTTATTGGATGCACAAGATTGGTTAAAAACCCTAATTGGACGAGAATAAGCATTGGGAGCACGAAAATGACCTAAATGTTCAACCAATGACACAAAATCACTTATTGGATGCACAAGATTGGTTAAAACCCCTAATTGGACGAGAATAAGCCTTGGGAGGACGAAAATGACCTAAATGTTCAACCAATGACACAAAATCACTTATTGGATGCACAAAATTGGTTAAAAACCCTAATTGGACGAGAATAAGCCTTGGGAAGACGAAAATGACCTAAATGTTCAACCAATGACACAAATGTACTTATTGGATGCACAAGATTGGTTAAAAACCCTAATTGGACGAGAATAAGCCTTGGGAGGACGAAAATGACCTAAATGTTCAACCAATGACACAAATGTACTTATTGGATGCACAAGATTGGTTAAAAACCCTAATTGGACGAGAATAAGTCTTGGGAGGACCAAAATGACCTAAATGTTCAACCAATGACACAAAATCACTTATTGGATGCACAAGATTGGTTAAAAACCCTAATTGGACGAGAATAAGCCTTGGGAGGACGAAAATGACCTAAATGTTCAACCAATGACACAAATGTACCTATTGGTTGCACAACATTGGTTAAAAACCCTAATTGGATGAGAATAAGCTTTGGGAGGACGAAAATGACCTAAATGTTCAACCAATGACACAAATGTACTTATTGGATGCACAAGATTGGTTAAAAACCCTAATTGGACGAGAATAAGCCTAGGGAGGACGAAAATGACCTAAATGTTCAACCAATGACACAAATGTACTTAATGAATGCACAAGATTGGTTAAAAACCCTAATTGGACGAGAATAAGCATAGAGAGGACGAAAATGACCTAAATGTTCAACCAATGACACAAAATCACTTATTGGATGCACAAGATTGGTTAAAAACCCTAATTGGACGAGAATAAGCCTTTGGAGGACGAAAATGACCTAAATGTTCAACCAATGACACAAAATCACTTATTGGATGCACAAGATTGGTTAAAAACCCTAATTGGACGAGAATAAGCCTTGGGAAGACGAAAATGACCTAAATGTTCAACCAATGACACAAATGTACTTACTCGACGCACAAGATTGGTCAAAAACCCTAATTGGATGAGAATAAGCCTAGGGAGGACGAAAATGACCTAAATGTTCAACCAATGACACAAATGTACTTATTGGATGCACAAGATTGGTTAAAAACCCTAATTGGACGAGAATAAGCCTAGGGAGGACGAAAATGACCTAAATGTTCAACCAATGACACAAATGTACTTATTGGATGCACAAGATTTGTTAAAAACCCATATTGGACGAGAATAAGCCTAGGGAAAACGAAAATGACCTAAATATTCAACCAATGACACAAATGTACTTATTGGATGCACAAGATTGGTTAAAAACCCTAATTGGACGAGAATAAGACTAGGGAGGACGAAAATGACCTAAATGTTCAACCAATGACACAAAATCACTTATTGGATGCACAAGATTGGTTAAAAACCCTAATTGGACGAGAATTAGCATTGGGAGGACGAAAATGACTTAAATGTTCAACCAATGACACAAATGTACTAATTGGATGCACAAGATTGGTTAAAAACCCTAATTGGACGAGAATAAGTCTTGGGAGGACGAAAATGACCCAAATGTTCAACAGATGGCACAAAATCACTTATTGAATGCACAAGATTGGTTAAAATCCCTAATTGGACGAGAATAAGCCTTGGGAGGACAAAAATGACCTAAATGTTCAATCCATGACACAGATGTACATATTGGATGCACAAGATTGGTTAAAAACCCAAATTGGACGAGAATAAGCCTAGGGAGGACGAAAATGACCTAAATGTTCAACCAATGACACAAAATCACTTATTGGATGCACAAGATTGGCTAAAAACCCTAAATGGACGAGAATAAGCCTTCGGAGGACGAAAATGACCTAAATGTTACACCAATGACACAAATGTACTTATTGGATGCACAAGATTGGTTAAAAACCCTAATTGGATGAGAATAAGCCTTGGGAGGACGAAAATGACCTAAATGTTCAACCAATGACACAAATTCACTTATTGGATGCACAAGATTGGTTAAAAGCCCTAATTGGACGAGAATAAGACTAGGGAGGACGAAAATGACCTAAATGTTCAACCAATGACACAAAATCACTTATTCGATGCACAAGATTGGTTAAAAACTCGAATTGGACGAGAATAAGCCTAGGGAGGACGAAAATGACCTAAATGTTCAACCAATGACACAAAATCACTTATTGGATGCACAAGATTGGCTAAAAACCCTAAACGGACGAGAATAAGCCTTCGGAGGACGAAAATGACCTAAATGTTACACCAATGACACAAATGTACTTATTGGATGCACAAGATTGGTTAAAAACCCTAATTGGATGAGAATAAGCCTTGGGAGGACGAAAATGACCTAAATGTTCAACCAATGACACAAATTCACTTATTGGATGCACAAGATTGGTTAAAAGCCCTAATTGGACGAGAATAAGACTAGGGAGGACGAAAATGACCTAAATGTTCAACCAATGACACAAAATCACTTATTGGATGCACAAGATTGGTTAAAAACTCTAATTGGACGAGAATAAGCCTTGGGAGGAAGAAAATGACCTAATATTCAACCAATGACACAAAATCACTTATTCGATGCACAAGATTGGTTAAAATCCCTAATTGGACGAGAATAAGCCTTGGGAGGACGAAAATGACCTAAATGTTCAACCAATGACACAAATGTACGTATTGGATGCACAAGATTGGTTAAAAATTCTAATTGGACGAGAATAAGCCTAGGGAGGACGAAAATGACCTAAATGATCAACCAATGACACAGATGTACTTATTGGATGCACCAGATTGGTTAAAAACCCTATTTGGACGAGAATAAGCCTAGGGAGGACGAAAATGACCTAAATGTTCAACCAATGACACAAAATCACTTATTCGATGCACAAGATTGGTTAAAAACCCGAATTGGACGAGAATAAGCCTAGGGAGGACCAAAATGACCTAAATGTACAACCAATGACACAAATGTACTTATTGGATGCACAAGATTGGTTAAAAACCCTAATTTGACGAGAATAAGCCTAGTTAGGACGAAAATGACCTAAATGTTCAACCAATTACACAAATGTACTTATTGGATGCACAAGATTGGTTAAAAACCCTAATTGGACGAGAATAAGCCTTGGGAGGACGAAAATGACCTAAATGTTCAACCAATGACACAAATGTACTTATTGGATGCACAAGATTGGTTAAAAACCCTAATTGGACGAGAATAATCCTTGGGAGGACAAAAATGACCTAAATGTTCAATCAATTACACATATGTACTTATTGGATGCACAAGATTGGTTAAAAACCCTAATTGGACGAGAATAAGACTAGGGAGGACGAAAATGACCTAAATGTTCAACCAATGACACAAAATCACTTATTGGATGCACAAGATTGGCTAAAAACCCTAAATGGACGAGAATAAGCCTTGGGAGGACGAAAATGACCTAAATGTTACACCAATGACACAAATGTACTTATTGGATGCACAAGATTGGTTAAAAACCCTAATTGGACGAGAATAAGCCTTGGCAGGACGATAATGACCTAAATGTTCAACCAATGACACAAATTAACTTATTGGATGCACAAGATTGGTTAAAAACCCTAATTGGACGAGAATAAGACTAGGGAGGACGAAAATGACCTAAATGTTCAACCAATGACACAAAATCACTTATTGGATGCACAAGATTGGTTAAAAACCCTACTTGGACGAGAATAAGCCTTGGGAAGACGAAAATGACCTAAATGTTCAACCAATGACACAAATGTACTTATTGGATGCACAAGATTGGTTAAAAACCCTAATTGGACGAGAATAAGCCTTGGGAGGACAAAAATGACCTAAATGTTCAACCAATGACACAAATGTACTTATTGGATGCACAAGATTGGTTAAAAACCCTAATTGGAAGAGAATAAGCCTAGGGAGGACGAAAATGACCTAAATGTTCAACCAATGACA
>JBBPBP010000362.1:5688-18581 GCA_037974735.1 Cicer chorassanicum
TCGTCCAATTAGGGTTTTTAACCAATCTTGTGCATCCAATAAGTTATTTTGTGTCATTGGTTGAACATTTAGGTCATTTTCGTCCTCCCTAGCTTATTCTTGTCCAATTAGGATTTTTAACCAATCTTGTGCATCCAATAAGTGATTTTTTGTCATTGGTTGAACATTTAGGTCATTTTCCTCCTCCCAAGGCTTATACTCGTCCAATTAGGTTTTTTAACCAATCTTGTGCATCCAATAAGTACATTTGTGTCATTAGTTGAACATTTAGGTCATTTTCGTCTTCCCAAGGCGTATTCTCGTCCAATTAGGGTTTTTAACCAATCTTGTGCATCCAATAAGTGATTTTGTGTCGTTGGTTGAACATTTAGGTCATTTTCGTCCTCCCTAGGCTTATTCTTGTCCAATTAGGATTTTTAACCAATCTTGTGCATCCAATAAGTGATTTTGTGTCATTGGTTGAACATTTAGGTCATTTTCGTCCTCCTTAGGCTTATACTCGTCCAATTAGGGTTTTTAACCAATCTTGTGCATCCAATAAGTACATTTGTGTCATTTGTTGAACATTTAGGTCATTTTCGTCCTCCCTAGGCTTATTCTCGTCCAATTAGGGTTTTTAACCAATCTTGTGCATCCAATAAGTACATTTGTGTCATTGGTTGAACATTTAGGTCATTTTCGTCCTCCCAAAGCTTATTCTCATCCAATTAGGGTTTTTAACCAATGTTGTGCAACCAATAGGTACATTTGTGTCATTGGTTGAACATTTAGGTCATTTTCGTCCTCCCAAGGCTTATTCTCGTCCAATTAGGGTTTTTAACCAATCTTGTGCATCCAATAAGTGATTTTGTGTCATTGGTTGAACATTTAGGTCATTTTCTTCCTCCCAAGGCTTATTCTCGTCCAATTTGGGTTTTTAACCAATCTTGTGCATCCTATAAGTGATTTTGTGTCATTGGTTGTACATTTAGGTCATTTTCGTCCTCCCAAGGCTTATTCTTGTCCAATTAGGGTTTTTAACCAATCTTGTGCATCCATTAAGTACATTTGTGTCATTGGTTGAACATTTAGTTCATTTCGTCCTCCCAAGGCTTATTCTCGTCCAATTAGGGTTTTTAACCAATCTTGTGCATCCAATAAGTACATTTGTGTCATTGGTTGAACATTTAGGTCATTTTCGTCCTCCCAAGGCTTATTCTCGTCCAATTAGGGTTTTTAACCAATCTTGTGCATCCAATAAGTGATTTTGTGTCATTGGTTGAACATTTAGGTCATTTTCTTCCTCCCGAGGCTTATTCTCGTCCAATTAGGGTTTTTAACCAATCTTGTGCATCCAATAAGTACATTTGTGTCATTGGTTGAACATTTAGGTCATTTTCGTCCTCCCAAGGCTTATTCTCGTCCAATTAGGGTTTTTAACCAATCTTGTGCATCCAATAAGTGATTTTGTGTCATTGGTTGAACATTTAGGTCATTTACGTCCTCCCAAGGCTTATTCTCGTCCAATTAGGATTTTAACTAATCTTGTGCATCCAATAAGTACATTTGTGTCATTGGTTGAACATTTAGGTCATTTTCGTCCTCCCAAGGCTTATTCTCGTCCAATTAGGGTTTTTAACCAATCTTGTGCATCCAATAAGTGATTTTGTGTCATTGGTTGAACATTTAGGTCATTTTCATCCTCCCTAGGCTTATTCTCGTCCAATTAGGGTTTTTAACCAATCTTTTGCATCCAATAAGTAAATTTGTGTCATAGGTTGAACATTTAGGTCATTTTCGTCCTCCCAAGGCTTATTCTCGTCCAATTAGGGTTTTTAACCAATCTTGTGCATCCAATAAGTACATTTGTGTCATTGGTTGAACATTTAGGTCATTTTCGTCCTCCCAAGGCTTATTCTCGTCCAATTAGGGTTTTTAACCAATCTTGTGCATCCAATGAGTGCTTTTGTGTCATTGGTTGAACATTTAGGTCATTTTCGTCCTCCCTAGGCTTATTCTCGTCCAATTAGGGTTTTTAACCAATCTTGTGCATCCAATAAGTACATTTGTGTCATTGGTTGAACATTTAGGTTATTTTCGTCCTCCGAATGCTTATTCTTGCCCAATTAGGGTTTTTCACCAATCTTGTGCATCCAATAAGTACATTTGTGTCATTGGTTGAACATTTAGGTCATTTTCGTCCTCCCAAGGCTTATTCTCGTCCAATTAGGGTTTTTAACCAATCTTGTGCATCCAATAAGTGATTTTGTGTCATTGGTTGAACATTTAGGTCATTTTCGCCCTCCTTAGGCTTATTCTCGTCCAATTAGAAATTTTAAAAAATCTTGTGCATCCAATAAGTGATTTTGTGCCATACGTTGAACATTTAGGTCATTTTCGTCCTCCCAAGTCTTATTCTCGTCCAATAGGGTTTTTAACCAATCTTGTGCATCCAATAAGTACATTTGTGTCATTGGTTGAACATTTAGGTCATTTTCGTCCTTCCAAGGCTTATTCTCGTCCAATTAGGGTTTTTAACCAATCTTGTGCATCCAATAAGTGATTTTGTGTCGTTGGTTGAACATTTAGGTCATTTTCGTTCTCCCAAGGATTATTCTCGTCCAATTAGGGGTTTTAACCAATCTTGTGCATCCAATAAGTACATTTGTGTCATTGGTTGAACATTTAGGTCATTTTCGTCCTCCCAAGGCTTATTCTCGTCCAATTAGGGTTTTTAACCAATCTTGTGCATCCAATAAGTGATTTTGTGTCATTGGTTGAACATTTAGGTCATTTTTGTCCTCCCTAGCCTTATTCTCTTCCAATTAGGGTTTTTAACTTATCTTGTGCATCCAATAAGTGATTTTGTGTCATTGGTTGAACATTTAGGTCATTTTCGTCCTCCCTAGGCTTATTCTCGTCCAATTATGGTTTTTAACCATTCTTGTGCATCCAATAAGTGATTTTGTGCCATTGATTGAACATTTAGGTCATTTTCGTCATCCCAAGGCTAATTCTCGTCCAATAGGGTTTTTAACCAATCTTGTGCATCCAATAAGTACATTTGTGTCATTGGTTGAACATTTAGGTCATTTTCGTCCTCCCAAGGCTTATTCTCGTCCAATTAGGGTTTTTAACCAATCTTGTGCATCCAATAAGTGATTTTGTGTCATTGGTTGAACATTTAGGTCATTTTCTTCCTCCCAAGGCTTATTCTCGTCCAATTTGGGTTTTTAACCAATCTTGTGCATCCTATAAGTGATTTTGTGTCATTGGTTGTACATTTAGGTCATTTTCGTCCTCCCAAGGCTTATTCTTGTCCAATTAGGGTTTTTAACCAATCTTGTGCATCCATTAAGTACATTTGTGTCATTGGTTGAACATTTAGTTCATTTCGTCCTCCCAAGGCTTATTCTCGTCCAATTAGGGTTTTTAACCAATCTTGTGCATCCAATAAGTACATTTGTGTCATTGGTTGAACATTTAGGTCATTTTCGTCCTCCCAAGGCTTATTCTCGTCCAATTAGGGTTTTTAACCAATCTTGTGCATCCAATAAGTGATTTTGTGTCATTGGTTGAACATTTAGGTCATTTTCTTCCTCCCATGGCTTATTCTCGTCCAATTAGGGTTTTTAACCAATCTTGTGCATCCAATAAGTACATTTGTGTCATTGGTTGAACATTTAGGTCATTTTCGTCCTCCCAAGGCTTATTCTCGTCCAATTAGGGTTTTTTAACCTATCTTGTGCATCCAATAAGTACATTTGTGTCATTGGTTGAACATTTAGGTCATTTTCGTCCTCCCAAGGCTTATTCTCGTCCAATTAGGGTTTTTAACCAATCTTGTGCATCCAATAAGTGATTTTGTGTCATTGGTTGAACATTTAGGTCATTTTCGTCCTCCAAAGGCTTATTCTTGTCCAATTTGGGTTTTTAACCAATCTTGTGCATCCAATAAGTGATTTTGTGTCATTGGTTGAACATTTAGGTCATTTTCGTCCTCCCAAGGCTTATTCTCGTCCAATTAGGGTTTTTAACCAATTTTGTGCATCCAATAAGTGATTTTGTGTCATTGGTTGAACATTTAGTTCATTTTCGTCCTCCCAAGGCTTATTGTCATCCAATTAGGGTTTTTAACCAATCTTGTGCATACAATAAGTGATTTTGTGTCATTGGTTGAACATTTAGGACATTTTTGTCCTCCCTAAGCTTATGCTCGTCCAATTATGGTTTTTAACCAATCTTGTGCATCCAATAAGTACATTTGTGTCATTGGTTGAACATTTAGGTCATTTTCGTCCTCCCAAGGCTTATTCTCGTCCAATTAGGGTTTTTAACCAATCTTGTGCATCCAATAAGTGATTTTGTGTCATTGGTTGAACATTTAGGTCATTTTTGTCCTCCCTAGCCTTATTCTCTTCCAATTAGGGTTTTTAACTTATCTTGTGCATCCAATAAGTGATTTTGTGTCATTGGTTGAACATTTAGGTCATTTTCGTCCTCCCTAGGCTTATTCTCGTCCAATTATGGTTTTTAACCATTCTTGTGCATCCAATAAGTGATTTTGTGCCATTGATTGAACATTTAGGTCATTTTCGTCATCCCAAGGCTAATTCTCGTCCAATAGGGTTTTTAACCAATCTTGTGCATCCAATAAGTACATTTGTGTCATTGGTTGAACATTTAGGTCATTTTCGTCCTCCCAAGGCTTATTCTCGTCCAATTAGGGTTTTTAACCAATCTTGTGCATCCAATAAGTGATTTTGTGTCATTGGTTGAACATTTAGGTCATTTTCATCCTCCAGGGACTTATTCTTGTCCAATTAGGGTTTTTAACCAATCTTGTGCATCCAATAAGTGATTTTGTGTCATTGGTTGAACATTTAGGTCATTTTCGTCCTCCCAAGGCTTATTCTCGTCCAATTAGGGTTTTTAACCAATCTTGTGCATCCAATAAGTGATTTTGTATCATTGGTTGAACATTTAGGTCATTTTCGTACTCCCAAGGCTTATTCGTGCCAATTAGGGTTTTTAACCAATCTTGTGCATCCAATAAGTACATTTGTGTCATTGGTTGAACATTTAGGTCATTTTTGTCCTCCCAAGGCTTATTCTCGTCCAATTAGGGTTTTTAACCAATCTTGTGCATCCAATAAGAACATTTGTGTCATTGGTTAAACATTTAGGTCATTTTCGTCCTCCCAAGGCTTATTCTCGTCCAATTAGGGTTTTTAACAAATCTTGTGCATCCAATAAGTGATTTTGTGTCATTGGATGAACATTTAGGTCATTTTCGTCCTCCCAAGACTTATTCTCGTCCTATTAGGGTTTTTAACCAATCTTGTGCATCCAATAAGTGATTTTGTGTCATTGGTTGAACATTTAGGTCATTTTCGTCCTCCCAAGGCTTATTCTCGTCCAATTAGGGTTTTTAACCAATCTTGTGCATCCAATAAGTACATTTGTGTCATTGGTTGAACATTTAGGTCATTTTCGTCCTCCCTAGGCTTATTCTCTTCCAATTAGGGTTTTTAACCAATCTTATGTATCCAATAAGTAATTTTGTGTCATTGGTTGAACATTTAGGTCATTTTCGTCCTCCCAAGGCTTATTCTCGTCCAATTATGGATTTTAACCAATCTTGTGCATCCAATAAGTACATTTGTGTCATTGGTTGAACAGTTAGGTCATTTTCGTCCTCCAAAGGCTTATTCTCGTCCAATTAGGGTTTTTAACCAGTCTTATGCATCCAATAAGTGATTTTGTGTCATTGGTTGAACATTTAGGTCATTTTCGTCCTCCCTAGGCTTATTCTCGTCCAAATAGGGTTTTTAACCAATCTTGTGCATCCAATAAGTGATTTTGTGTCATTGGTTGAACATTTAGGTCATTTTCGTCCTCCCTAGGCTTATTCTCGTCCAAATAGGGTTTTTAACCAATCTTGTGCATCCAATAAGTTTATTTGTGTCATTGGTTGAACATATAGGTCATTTTAGTCCTCCCAAGGCTTATTCTCGTCCAATTAGGGTTTTTAACCAATCTTGTGCATCCAATAAGTGATTTTGTGTCATTGGTTGAACATTTAGGCCATTTTCGTCCTCCCTAGGCTTATTCTCGTCCAATTAGGGTTTTTAACCAATCTTGTGCATCCAATAAGTACATTTGTGTCATTGGTTGAACATTTAGGTCATTTTTGTCCTCCCAAGGCTTATTCTCGTCCAATTAGGGTTTTTAACCAATCTTGTGCATCCAATAAGTGATTTTGTGTTATTGGTTGAACATTTAGGTCATTTTCGTCCTCCTAAGGCTTATTCTCGATTAATTAGGGTTTTTAAGCAATCTTGTGCATCCAATAAGTACATTTGTGTCATTGGTTGAACATTTAGGTCATTTTCGTCCTCCCAAGGCTTATTCTCGTCCAATTAGGGTTTTTAACCAATCTTGTGCATCCAATAAGTACATTTGTGTCATTGGTTGAACATTTAGGTCATTTTCGTCCTCCCATGGCTTATTCTCGTCCAATTCGGGTTTTTAACCAATCTTGTGCATCCAATAAGTACATTTGTGTCATTGGTTGAACATTTAGGTCATTTTCGTCCTCCCAAGGCTTATTCTCGTCCAATTAGGGTTTTTAACCAATCTTGTGCATCCAATAAGTGATTTTGTGTCATTGGTTGAACATTTAGGTCAATTTCGTCCTCCCAATACTTATTCTCGTCCAATTAGGGTTTTTTAACAATCTTGTGCATCCAATAAGTACATTTGTGTCATTAGTTGAACATTTAGGTCATTTATGACCTCCAAAAGCTTATTCTCGTCCAATTAGGGTTTTTAACCAATCTTGTGCATCCAATAAGTGATTTTGTGTCATTGGTTGAACATTTAGGTCATTTTCGTCCTCCCTAGGCTTATTCTCGTCCAATTAGGGTTTTTAACCAATCTTGTGCATCCAATAAGTGATTTTGTGTCATTGGTTGAACATTTAGGTCATTTTCATCCTCCGAAGGCTTATTCTCATCCAATTAGGGTTTTTAACCAATCTTGTGCATCCAATAAGTGATTTTGTGTCATTGGTTGAACATTTAGGTCATTTTCGTCCTCCCTAGGGTTATTCTCGTCCAATTAAGGTTTTTAACCACTCTTGTGCATCCAATAAGTACATTTGTGTCATTGGTTGAACATTTAGGTCATTTTCGTCCTCCTTAGGCTTATTCTCATCCAATTAGTTTTTTTAACAAATCTTGTGCATCCAATCAGTACATTTGTGTCATTGGTTAAACATTTAGGTCATTTTCGTCCTCCCAAGGCTTATTCTCGTCCAATTAGGGTTTTTAACCAATCTTGTGCATCCAATAAGTGATTTTGTGTCATTGGTTGAACATTTAGGTCATTTTCTTCCTCCCAAGGCTTATTCTCTTCCAATTAGGGTTTTTAACCAATCTTGTGAATCCAATAAGTACATTTGTGTCATTGGTTGAACATTTAGGTCATTTTCGTCCTCCCAAGGCTTATTCTCGTCCAATTAGGGTTTTTAACCAATCTTGTGCATCCAATAAGTGATTTTGTGTCATTGGTTGAACATTTAGGTCATTTTCTTCCTCCCAAGACTTATTCTCGTCCAATTAGGGTTTTTAACCAATTTTGTGCATCCAATAAGTACATTTGTGTCATTGGTTGAACATTTAGGTCATTTTCGTCCTTCCAAGATATTCTCGTCCAATTAGGGTTTTGAACCAATCTTGTGCATCCAATAAGTTATTTTGTGTCATTGGTTGAACATTTATGTCATTTTCGTCCTCCCAAGGCTTATTCTCGTCCAATTAGGGTTTTGAACCAATCTTGTGCATCCAATAAGTACATTTGTGTCATTGGTTGAACATTTAGGTCATTTTCGTCCTCCCAAGGCTTATTCTCGTCCAATTAGGGTTTTTAACCAATCTTGTGCATCCAATAAGTGATTTTGTGTCATTGGTTGAACATTTAGGCCATTTTTGTCCTCCCTAGGCTTATTCTCTTCTAATTAGGGTTTTTAACTTATCTTGTGCATCCATTAAGTGATTTTGTGTCATTGGTTGAACATTTAGGTCATTTTCATCCTCCCTAGGCTTATTCTCGTCCAATTAGGGTTTTTAACCATTCTTGTGCATCCAATAAGTGATTTTGTGCCATTGATTGAACATTTAGGTCATTTTCGTCATCCCAAGGCTAATTCTCGTCCAATTAGGGTTTTTAACCAATCTTGTGCATCCAATAAGTACATTTGTGTCATTGGTTGAACATTTAGGTCATTTTTGTCCTCCCAAGGCTTATTCTCGTCCAATTAGGGTTTTTAACCAATCTTGTGCATCCAATAAGTGATTTTGTGTCATTGGTTGAACATTTAGGTCATTTTTGTCTTCGCAATATTTATTCTCGTCCAATTAGGGTTTTTAACCAATCTTGTGCATCCAATAAGTGATTTTGTGTCATTGTTTGAACATTTAGGTCATTTTCGTCCTCCCAAGGCTTATTCTCGTCCAATTAGGGTTTTTAACCAATCTTGTGCATCCAATAAGTACATTTATGTCATTGGTTGAACATTTAGGTCATTTTCGTCCTCCCAAGGCTTATTCTCGTACATTTAGGGGTTTTAACAAATCTTGTGCATCCAATAAGTGATTTTGTGTCATTGGTTGATTATTTAAGTAATTTTCGTTCTCCCTAGGCTTATTCTCAACCAATTAGGGTTTTTAACCAATCTTGTGCATCCAATAAGTACATTTGTGTCATTGGTTGAACATTTAGGTCATTTTTGTCCTCCCAAGGCTTATTCTCGTCCAATTAGGGTTTTTAACCAATCTTGTGCATCCAATAAGTACATTTATGTCATTGGTTGAACATTTAGGTCATTTTCGTCCTCCCAAGGCTTATTCTCGTCCAATTAGGGTTTTTAACCAATCTTGTGCATCCAATAAGTACATTTATGTCATTGGTTGAACATTTAGGTCATTTTCGTCCTCCCAAGGCTTATTCTCGTGCAATTAGGGTTTTTAACCAATCTTGCGCATCCAATAAGTACATTTGTGTCATTGGTTGAACATTTAGGTCATTTTTGTCCTCCCAAGGCTTATTCTCGTCCAATTAGGGTTTTTAACCAATCTTGTGCATCCAATAAGTACATTTGTGTCATTGGTTGAACATTTAGGTCATTTTCGTCCTCCCAAGGCTTATTCTCGTCCAATTAGGGTTTTTAACCAATCTTGTGCATCCAATAAGTGATTTTGTGTCATTGGTTGAACATTTAGGTCATTTTCGTGCTCCCAAGGCTTATTCCCGTCCAATTAGGGTTTTTTACCAATCTTATCCATCCAATAAGTACATTTGTGTCATTGATTGAACATTTAGGTCATTTTCGTCCTCCCAAGGCTTATTCTCATCCAATTAGGGTTTTTAACCAATCTTGTGCATCCAATAAGTACATTTATGTGATTGGTTGAACATTTAGGTCATTTTCTTCCTCCCAAGGCTTATTCTCGTCCAATTAGGGTTTTTAACCAATCTTGTGCATCCAATAAGTACATTTGTGTCATTGGTTGAACATTTAGGTCATTTTCGTCCTCCCAAGGCTTATTCTCGTCCAATTAGGGTTTTTAACCAATCTTGTGCATCCAATTAGTACATTTGTGTCATTGGTTGAAAATTTAGGTCATTTTCGTCCTCCCAAGGCTTATTCTCGTCCAATTAGGGTTTTTAACCAATCTTGTGCATCCAATAAGTACATTTGTGTCATTGGTTGAACATTTATGTCATTTTCGTCCTCCCAAGGCTTATTCTTGTCCAATTAGGGTTCTTAACCAATCTTGTGCATCCAATAAGTACATTTGTGTCATTGGTTGAACATTTAGGTCATTTTCGTCCTCCCAAGGCTTATTCTCGTCCAATTAGGGTTTTTAACCAATCTTGTGCATCCAATAAGTGATTTTGTGTCATTGGTTGAACATTTAGGTCATTTTCGTCCTCCCAAGGCTTATTCTCGTCCAATTAGGGTTTTTAACCAATCTTGTGCATCCAATAAGTACATTTGTGTCATTGGTTGAACATTTAGGTCATTTTCGTCCTCCCAAGGTTTATTCTCGTACAATTAGGGTTTTTAACCAATCTTGTGCATCCAATAAGTGATTTTGTGTCATTGGTTGAACATTTAGGTCATTTTCGTCCTACAAAGGCGTATTCTCGTCCAATTAGGGTTTTTAACCAATCTTGTGCATCCAATAAGTACATTTGTGTCATTGGTTGAACATTTAGGTCATTTTCGTCCTCCCTAGGCTTATTCTTGTCCAATTAGGATTTTTAACCAATCTTGTGCATCCAATAAGTGATTTGTCATTGGTTGAACATTTAGGTCATTTTCGTCCTCCCAAGGCTTATACTCGTCCAATTAGGGTTTTTAACCAATCTTGTGCATCCAATAAGTACATTTGTGTCATTGGTTGAACATTTAGGTCATTTTTGTCCTCCCAAGGCTTATTCTCGTCCAATTAGGGTTTTTAACCAATCTTGTGCATCCAATAAGTACATTTGTGTCATTGGTTGAACATTTAGGTCATTTTCGTCTTCCCAAGGCTTATTCTCGTCAATTTAGGGTTTTTAACCAATCTTGTGCATCCAATAAGTGATTTTGTGTCATTGGTTGAACATTTAGGTTATTTTCGTCCTCCCTAGTCTTATTCTCGTCCAATTAGGGCTTTTAACCAATCTTGTGCATCCAATAAGTGAATTTGTGTCATTGGTTGACCATTTAGGTCATTTTTGTCCTCCCAAGGCTTATTCTCGTCCAATTAGGGTTTTTAACCAATCTTGTGCATCCAATAAGTACATTTGTGTCATTGGTGTAACATTTAGGTCATTTTCGTCCTCCGAAGGCTTATTCTCGTCCATTTAGGGTTTTTAGCCAATCTTGTGCATCCAATAAGTGATTTTGTGTCATTGGTTGAACATTTAGGTCATTTTCTTCCTCCCTAGGCTTATTCTCGTCCAAATTGGGTTTTTAACCAATCTTGTGCATCCAATAAGTACATCTGTGTCATGGATTGAACATTTAGGTCATTTTTGTCCTCCCAAGGCTTATTCTCGTCCAATAAGGGATTTTAACCAATCTTGTGCATTCAATAAGTGATTTTGTGCCATCGTTTGAACATTTGGGTCATTTTCGTCCTCCCAAGACTTATTCTCGTCCAATTAGGGTTTTTAACCAATCTTGTGCATCCAATTAGTACATTTGTGTCATTGGTTGAACATTTAGGTCATTTTCGTCTTCCCAAGGCTTATTCTCGTCCAATTAGGGTTTTTAACCAATCTTGTGCATCCAATAAGTGATTTTGTGTCATTGGTTGAACATTTAGGTCATTTTCGTCCTCCCTAGTCTTATTCTCGTCCATTTAGGGTTTTTAACCAATCTTGTGCATCCAATAAGTGAATTTGTGTCATTGGTTGAACATTTAGGTCATATTCGTCCTCCCTAGGCTTATTCTCGTCCAATTAGGGTTTTTAACCAATCTTGTGCATCGAATAAGTGATTTTGTGTCATTGGTTGATTATTTAGGTCATTTTCGTCCTCCCTAGGCTTATTCTCTTCCAATTAGGGTTTTTAACCAATCTTATGCATCCAATAAGTACATTTGTGTCATTGGTTGATCATTTAGGTCATTTTCGTCCTCCCTAGGCTTATACTCGTCCAATTAGAGTTTTTAACCAATCTTGTGCATCCAATAAGTACATTTGTGTCATTGGTTGAACATTTAAGTCTTTTTCGTCCTCCCTAGGCTTATTCTCGTCCAATTAGGGTTTTTAACCAATCTTGTGCATCCAATAAGTACATATGTGTCATTGATTGAACATTTAGGTCATTTTTGTCCTCTCAAGGATTATTCTCGTCCAATTAGGGTTTTTAACCAATCTTGTGCATCCAATAAGTACATTCGTGTCATTGGTTGAACATTTAGGTCATTTTCGTCCTCCCAAGGCTTATTCTCGTCCAATTAGGGTTTTTAACCAATCTTGTGCATCCAATAAGTACATTTGTGTCATTAGTTGAACATTTAGGTCATTTTCGTCCTCCCTAGGCTTATTCTCGTCCAATTAGGGTTTTTAACCAATCTTGTGCATCCAATAAGTACATTTGTGTCATTGGTTGAACATTTAGGTCATTTTCGTCCGCCCTAGGCTTATTCTCGTCCAATTAGGGTTTTTAACCAATCTTGTGCATCCAATAAGTGATTTTGTGTCATTGGTTGAACATTTAGGTCATTTTCGTCCTCCCTAGGCTTATTCTCGTCCAATTAGGGGTTTTAACCAGTCTTGTGCATCAAATAAGTGATTTTGTGTCATTGGTTGAACATTTAGGTCACTTTCGTCCTCCAAAGGCTTATTCTCGTCCAATTAGGGTTTTTAACTAATCTTGTGCATCCAATAAGTAAATTTGTGTCATTGGTTGAACATTTAGGTCATTTTCGTCCTCCCAAGGCTTATTCTCGTCCAATTAGGGTTTTTAACCAATCTTGTGCATCCAATAAGTGATTTTGTGTCATTGGTTGAACATTTAGGTCATTTTCGTCCTGCCAAGGCTTATTCTCGTCCAATTAGGGTTTTTAACCAATCTTGTGCATCCAATAAGTGATTTTGTGTTATTGGTTGAACATTTAGGTCATTTTCGTCCTACCTAGGCTTATTCTTGTCCAATTAGGAATTTTAACCAATCTTGTGCATCAAATAAGTTATTTTGTGTCATTGGTTGAACATTTAGGTCATGTTCGTCCTCGCAAGGCTTATTCTCGTCCAATTAGGGTTTTTAACCAATCTTGTGCATCCAATAAGTACATTTGTGTCATTGGTTAAACATTTAGGTCATTTTCGTCCTCCCAAGGCTTATTCTCGTC
>JBBPBP010000362.1:18766-34272 GCA_037974735.1 Cicer chorassanicum
TCGTCCAATTAGGGTTTTTAACCAATCTTGTGCATCCAATAAGTTATTTTGTGTCATTGGTTGAACATTTAGGTCATTTTCGTCCTCCCTAGCTTATTCTTGTCCAATTAGGATTTTTAACCAATCTTGTGCATCCAATAAGTGATTTTTTGTCATTGGTTGAACATTTAGGTCATTTTCCTCCTCCCAAGGCTTATACTCGTCCAATTAGGTTTTTTAACCAATCTTGTGCATCCAATAAGTACATTTGTGTCATTAGTTGAACATTTAGGTCATTTTCGTCTTCCCAAGGCGTATTCTCGTCCAATTAGGGTTTTTAACCAATCTTGTGCATCCAATAAGTGATTTTGTGTCGTTGGTTGAACATTTAGGTCATTTTCGTCCTCCCTAGGCTTATTCTTGTCCAATTAGGATTTTTAACCAATCTTGTGCATCCAATAAGTGATTTTGTGTCATTGGTTGAACATTTAGGTCATTTTCGTCCTCCTTAGGCTTATACTCGTCCAATTAGGGTTTTTAACCAATCTTGTGCATCCAATAAGTACATTTGTGTCATTTGTTGAACATTTAGGTCATTTTCGTCCTCCCTAGGCTTATTCTCGTCCAATTAGGGTTTTTAACCAATCTTGTGCATCCAATAAGTACATTTGTGTCATTGGTTGAACATTTAGGTCATTTTCGTCCTCCCTAGGCTTATTCTCGTCCAATTAGGGTTTTTAAACCAATCTTGTGTATCCAATAAGTGATTTTGTGCCATTGTTTGAACATTTAGGTCATTTTCGTCCTCCCTAGGCTTATTCTCGTCCAATTAGGGTTTTTAACCAATCTTGTGCATCCAATAAGTACATTTGTGTCATTGGTTGAACATTTAGGTCATTTTCGTCCTCCCTAGGCTTATTCTCGTCCAATTAGGGTTTTTAACCAATCTTGTGCATCCAATAAGTACATATGTGTCATTGATTGAACATTTAGGTCATTTTGGTCCTCCCAAGGATTATTCTCGTCCAATTAGGGTTTTTAACCAATCTTGTGCAAATAATAAGTACATTTGTGTCATTGGTTGAACATTTAGGTCATTTTCGTCCTCCCAAGGCTTATTCTCGTCCAATTAGGGTTTTTAACCAATCTTGTGCATCCAATAAGTACATTTGTGTCATTAGTTGAACATTTAGGTCATTTTCGTCCTCCCTAGGCTTATTCTCGTCCAATTAGGGTTTTTAACCAATCTTGTGCATCCAATAAGTACATTTGTGTCATTGGTTGAACATTTAGGTCGTTTTTCGTCCTCCCAATGCTTATTCTCGTCCAATTAGGGTTTTTAACCAATCTTGTGCATCCAATAAGTACATTTGTGTCATTAGTTGAACATTTAGGTCATTTTCGTCCTCCCTAGGCTTATTCTCGTCCAATTAGGGTTTTTAACCAATCTTGTGCATCCAATAAGTACATTTGTGTCATTGGTTGAACATTTAGGTCATTTTTGTCCTCCAAAAGCTTATTCTCGTCCAATTAGGGTTTTTAACCAATCTTGTGCATCCAATAAGTGATTTTGTGTCATTGGTTGAACATTTAGGCCATTTTCGTCCTCCCTAGGCTTATTCTCGTCCAATTAGGGTTTTTAATTTATCTTGTGCTTCCAATAAGTACATTTGTGTCATTGGTTGAACATTTAGGTCATTTTCGTCCTCCCAAGGCTTATTCTCGTCCAATTAGGGTTTTTAACCAATCTTGTGCATCCAATAAGTGATTTTGTGTCATTGGTTGAACATTTAGGTCATTTTCGTCCTCCCAAGGGTTATTCTCGTCCAATTAGGGTTTTTAACCAATCTTGTGCATCCAATAAGTACATTTGTGTCATTGGTTGAGCATTTAGGTCATTTTCGTCCTCCCAAGGCTTATTCTCGTCCAATTAGGGTTTTTAACCAATCTTGTGCATCCAATAAGTACATTTGTGTCATTGGTTGAACATTTAGGTCATTTTCGTCCTCCCAAGGCTTATTCTCGTCCAATTAGGGTTTTTAACCAATCTTGTGCATCCAATGAGTGCTTTTGTGTCATTGGTTGAACATTTAGGTCATTTTCGTCCTCCCTAGGCTTATTCTCGTCCAATTAGGGTTTTTAACCAATCTTGTGCATCCAATAAGTACATTTGTGTCATTGGTTGAACATTTAGGTTATTTTCGTCCTCCGAATGCTTATTCTTGCCCAATTAGGGTTTTTCACCAATCTTGTGCATCCAATAAGTACATTTGTGTCATTGGTTGAACATTTAGGTCATTTTCGTCCTCCCAAGGCTTATTCTCGTCCAATTAGGGTTTTTAACCAATCTTGTGCATCCAATAAGTGATTTTGTGTCATTGGTTGAACATTTAGGTCATTTTCATCCTCCCTAGGCTTATTCTCGTCCAATTAGGGTTTTTAACCAATCTTTTGCATCCAATAAGTAAATTTGTGTCATAGGTTGAACATTTAGGTCATTTTCGTCCTCCCAAGGCTTATTCTCGTCCAATTAGGGTTTTTAACCAATCTTGTGCATCCAATAAGTACATTTGTGTCATTGGTTGAACATTTAGGTCATTTTCGTCCTCCCAAGGCTTATTCTCGTCCAATTAGGGTTTTTAACCAATCTTGTGCATCCAATAAGTGATTTTGTGTCATTGGTTGAACATTTAGGTCAGTTTCGTCCTCCCTAGGCTTATTCTCGTCCAATTAGGGTTTTTAACCAATCTTGTGCATCCAATAAGTACATTTGTGTCATTGGTTGAACATTTAGGTCATTTTCGTCCTCCCTAGGCTTATTCTCGTCCACTTAGGGTTTTTAACCAATCTTGTGCATCCAATAAGTACATTTGTGTCATTGGTTGAACATTTAGGTCATTTTCGTCCTCCCAATGCTTATTCTCGTCCAATTAGGGTTTTTAACCAATCTTGTGCATCCAATAAGTACATTTGTGTCATTAGTTGAACATTTAGGTCATTTTCGTCCTCCCTAGGCTTATTCTCGTCCAATTAGGGTTTTTAACCAATCTTGTGCATCCAATAAGTACATTTGTGTCATTGGTTGAACATTTAGGTCATTTTCATCCTCCCTAGGCTTATTCTCTTCCAATTAGGGTTTTTAACCAATCTTGTGCATCCAATAAGTACATTTGTGTCATTGGTTGAACATTTAGGTCATTTTTGTCCTCCCAAGGCTTATTCTCGTCCAATTAGGGTTTTTAACCAATCTTGTGCATCCAATAAGTACATTTGTGTCATTGGT
This sequence comes from Cicer chorassanicum, assembly GCA_037974735.1. Classification (NCBI taxonomy): domain Eukaryota; kingdom Viridiplantae; phylum Streptophyta; class Magnoliopsida; order Fabales; family Fabaceae; genus Cicer; species Cicer chorassanicum. The sequence goes on from JBBPBP010000362.1 coordinate 22,029, forward strand.
TGAACATTTTGGTGATTTTCGTCCTCCGAAGGCTTATGCTCGTCCAATTACGGTTTTTAACCTATCTGTGCATCCAATAAGTACATTTGTGTCATTGGTTGAACATTTAGGTCATTTTCGTCCTCCCAAGGCTTATTCTCGTCCAATTAGGGTTTTTAACCAATCTTGTGCATCCAATAAGTGATTTTGTGTCATTGGTTGAACATTTAGGTCATTTTCGTCCTCCCAAGGCTTATTCTCGTCCAATTAGGGTTTTTAAACAATCTTGTGCAAATCAATAAGTGATTTTGTGTCATTGGATGAACATTTAGGTCATTTTCGTCCTCCCTAGGCTTATTCTCATCCAATTAGGGTTTTTAACCAATCTTGTGCATCCAATAAGTACATTTGTGTCATTGGTTGAACATTTAGGTCATTTTCGTCCTCCCAAGGATTATTCTCGTCCAATTAGGGTTTTTAACCAATCTTGTGCATCAATTAAGTGATTTTGTGTCATTGGTTGAACATTTAGGTCATTTTCGTCCTCCCTAGGCTTAATCTCGTCCAATTAGGGTTTTTAACGAATCTTGTGCATCCAATATGTACATTTGTGTCATTGGTTGAACATTTAGGTCATTTTCGTCCTCCCAAGGCTTATTCTCGTCCAATTAGGGTTTTTAACCAATCTTGTGCATCCAATAAGTGATTTTGTGTCATTGGTTGAACATTTAGGTCATTTTCGTCCTCCCTAGGCTTATTCTCGTCCAATTAGGGTTTTTAACCAATCTTGTGCATCCAATAAGTACATTTGTGTCATTCGTATAACATTTAGGTCATTTTCGTCCTCCCTAGGCTTATTCTCGTCCAATTAGGGTTTTTAACCAATCTTGTGCATCCAATAAGTACATTTGTGTCATTGGTTGAACATTTAGGTCATTTTCGTCCTCCCTAGGCTTATTCTCGTCCAATTAGGGTTTTTAACCAATCTTCTGCATCCAATAAGTGATTTTGTGTTGTTGGTTGAACATTTAGGTCATTTTCGTCCTTCCTAGGCTTATTCTCGTCCAATTAGGGTTTTTAACCAATCTTGTGCATCCAATAAGTGATTTTGTGTCATTGGTTGAACATTTAGGTCATTTTCGTCCTCCCTAGGCTTATTCTCGTCCAATTAGGGTTTTTAACCAATCATGCGCATCCAAGAAGTGATTTTGTGTCATTGGTTGAACATTTAGGTCATTTTCGTCCTCCCTAGGCTTATTCTCGTCCAATTAGGGTTTTTAACCAATCTTGTGCATCCAATAAGTACATTTGTGTCATTGGTTGAACATTTAGGTCATTTTCGTCCTCCCTAGGCTTATTCTCGTCCAATTAGGGTTTTTAACCAATCTTGTGCATCCAATAAGTGATTTTGTGTCATTGGTTGAACATTTAGGTCATTTTCGTCCTCCCTAGGCTTATTCTCGTCCAATTAGGGTTTTTATCTAATCTTGTGCATCCAATAAGTGATTTTGTGTCATTGGTTGAACATTTAGGTCATTTTCGTCGTCCCAAGGCTTATTCTCGTCCAATTAGGGTTTTTAACCAATCTTGTGCATCCAATAAGTGATTTTGTGTTATTGGTTGAACATTTAGGTCATTTTCGTCCTCCCTAGGCTTATTCTCGTCCAATTAGGGTTTTTAACCAATCTTGTGCATCCAATAAGTACATTTGTGTCATTGGTTGAACATTTAGGTCGTTTTTCGTCCTCCCAATGCTTATTCTCGTCCAATTAGGGTTTTTAACCAATCTTGTGCATCCAATAAGTACATTTGTGTCATTGGTTGAACATTTAGGTCATTTTCGTCCTAACTAGGCTTATTCTCGTCCAATTAGGGTTTTTAACCAATCTTGTGCATCCAATAAGTACATTTGTGTCATTGGTTGTACATTTAGGTCATTTTGGTCCTCCCTAGGCTTATTCTCGTCCAATTCGGGTTTTTAACCAATCTTGTGCATCGAATAAGTGATTTTGTGTCATTGGTTGAACATTTAGGTCATTTTCGTCGTCCCTAGGCTTATTCTCGTCCAAATAGGGTTTTTAACCAATCTGGTGCATCCAATAAGTACATCTGTGTCATTGACTGAACAATTAGGTCATTTTCGTCCTCCCAAGGCTTATTCTCGTCCAATTAGGGTTTTTAACCAATCTTGTGCATCCAATAAGTACATCTATGTCATTGATTGAACATTTAGGTCATTTTTGTCCTCCCAAGGATTATTCTCGTCCAATAAGGGATTTTAACCAATCTTGTGCATTCAATAAGTGATTTTGTGCCATCGTTTGAACATTTGGGTCATTTTCGTCCTCCCAAGACTTATTCTCGTCCAATTAGGGTTTTTAACCAATCTTGTGCATCCAATTAGTACATTTGTGTCATTGGTTGAACATTTAGGTCATTTTCGTCTTCCCAAGGCTTATTCTCGTCCAATTAGGGTTTTTAACCAATCTTGTGCATCCAATAAGTGATTTTGTGTCATTGGTTGAACATTTAGGTCATTTTCGTCCTCCCTAGTCTTATTCTCGTCCATTTAGGGTTTTTAACCAATCTTATGCATCCAATAAGTACATTTGTGTCTGGTTGATCATTTAGGTCATTTTCGTCCTCCCTAGGCTTATACTCGTCCAATTAGGGTTTTTAACCAATCTTGTGCATCCAATAAGTACATTTGTGTCATTGGTTGAACATTTAAGTCTTTTTCGTCCTCCCTAGGCTTATTCTCGTCCAATTAGGGTTTTTAACCAATCTTGTGCATCCAATAAGTACATATGTGTCATTGATTGAACATTTAGGTCATTTTTGTCCTCTCAAGGATTATTCTCGTCCAATTAGGGTTTTTAACCAATCTTGTGCATCCAATAAGTACATTCGTGTCATTGGTTGACCATTTAGGTCATTTTCGTCCTCCCAAGGCTTATTCTCGTCCAATTAGGGTTTTTAACCAATCTTGTGCATCCAATAAGTACATTTGTGTCATTAGTTGAACATTTAGGTCATTTTCGTCCTCCCTAGGCTTATTCTCGTCCAATTAGGGTTTTTAACCAATCTTGTGCATCCAATAAGTACATTTGTGTCATTGGTTGAACATTTAGGTCGTTTTTCGTCCTCCCAATGCTTATTCTCGTCCAATTAGGGTTTTTAACCAATCTTGTGCATCCAATAAGTACATTTGTGTCATTGGTTGAACATTTAGGTCATTTTCGTCCTCCCAAGGCTTATTCTCGTCCAATTAGGGTTTTTAACCAATCTTGTGCTTCCAATAAGTACATTTGTGACATTGGTTGAACATTTAGGTCATTTCGTCCTCCCAATGCTTATTCTCGTCCAATTAGGGTTTTTAACCAATCTTGGGATTCCAATAAGTACATTTGTGTCATTGGTTGAACATTTAGGTCATTTTCGTCCTCCCAAGGCTTATTCTCGTCCAATTAGGGTTTTTAACCAATCTTGTGCATCCAATAAGTGCTTTTGTGTCATTGGTTGAACATTTAGGTCATTTTCGTCCTCCCAATGCTTATTCTCGTCCAATTAGGGTTTTTAACCAATCTTGTGCATCCAATAAGTACATTTGTGTCATTGGCTGAACATTTAGGTCATTTTCGTCCTCCCTAGGCTTATTCTCTTCCAATAAGGGTTTTTAACCAATCTTGTGCATCCAATAAGTACATTTGTGTCATTGGTTGAACATTTAGGTCATTTTCGTCCTCCCAAGGCTTATTCTCGTCCAATTAGGGTTTTTAACCAATCTTGTGCATCCAATAAGTACATTTGTGTCATTAGTTAAACATTTAGGTCATTTTCGTCCTCCCAAGGCTTATTCTCGTCCAATTAGGGTTTTTAACCAATCTTGTGCATCCAATAAGTACATTTGTGTCATTGGTTGAACATTTAGGTCATTTTCGTCCTCCCAAGGCTTATTCTCGTCCAATTAGGGTTTTTAACCAATCTTGTGCATCCAATAAGTACATTTGTGTCATTAGTTGAACATTATGTCATTTTCGTCCTCCCAAGGCTTATTCTCGTCCAATTAGGGTTTTTAACCAATCTTGTGCATCCAATAAGTACATTTGTGCTATTGGTTGGACATTTAGGTCATTTATGTCCTCCCAAGGCTTATTCTCGTCCAATTAGGGTTTTTAACCAATCTTGTGCATCAAATAAGTACATTTGTGTCATTGGTTGAACATTTAGGTCATTTTCGTCCTCCCTAGGCTTATTCTCGTCCAATTAGGGTTTTTAACCAATCTTGTGCATCCAATAAGTACATTTGTGTCATTGGTTGAACATTTAGGTCATTTTCGTCCTCCCAAGGCTTATTCTCGTCCAATTAGGGTTTTTAACCAATCTTGTGCATCCAATAAGTACATTTGTGTCATTAGTTGAACATTTAGGTCATTTATGTCCTCCAAAGGCTTATTCTCGTCCAATTAGGGTTTTTAACCAATCTTGTGCATCTAATAAGTGATTTTGTGTCTTTGGTTGAACATTTAGGTCATTTTCGTGCTCCCGTGGCTTATTCTCGTCCAATTAGGGTTTTTAACCAATCTTGTGCATCCAATAAGTGATTTTGTGTCATTGATTGAACATTTTGGTCATTTTCGTCCTCCCTAGGCTTATTCTCGTCCATTTAGGGTTTTTAACCCATCATGTGCATCCAATAACTACATTTGTGTCATTGGTTAAACATTTAGGTCATTTTCGTCCTCCCAAGGCTTATTCTCGTCCAATTAGGGTTTTTAACCAATCTTGTGCATCCAATAAGTACATTTGTGTCATTGGTTGAACATTTAGGTCATTTTCGTCATCCCAAGGCTTATTCTCTTCCAATTAGGGTTTTTAACCAATCTTGTGCATCCAATAAGTGATTTTGTGTCATTGGTTGAACATTTAGGTCATTTTCGTCCTCCCAAGGCTTATTCTCGTCCAATTAGGGTTTTTAACCAATCTTGTGCATCCAATAAGTGATTTTGTGTCATTGGTTGAACATTTAGGTCATATGCGTCCTCCCAAGGCTTAGTCTCGCCTAATTAGGGATTTTAACCAATCTTGTGCACACAATAAGTGATTTTGTGTCATTGGTTTAACATTTAGGTCATTTTCGTCCTCCCTAGGCTTATTGTCGTCCAATTATGGTTTTTAACCAATCTTGTGCATCCAATAAGTACATTTGTGTCATTGGTTGAACATTTAGGTCATTTTCGTCCTCCCAAGGCTTATTCTCGTCCAATTAGGGTTTTTAACCAATCTTGTGCATCCAATAAGTGATTTTGTGTCATTGGTTGAACATTTAGGTCATTTTCGTCCTCCCAAGTATTATTCTCGTCCAATTAGGGTTTTTAACCAATCTTGTGCATCCAATAAGTACATTTGTGTCATTGGTTGAACATTTAGGTCATTTTCGTCCTCCCAAGGCTTATTCTCGTCCAATTAGGGTTTTTAACTAATCTTGTGCATCCAATAAGTAATTTTGTGTCATTTGTTGAACATTTAGGTCATTTTCGTCCTCCCAAGGCTTATTCTCGTCCAATTAGGGTTTTTAACCAATCTTGTGCATCCAATAAGTGATTTTGTGTCATTGGTTGAACATTTAGGTCATTTTTGTCCTCCCAAGTCTTATTCTCGTCCAATTAGGGTTTTTAACCAATCTTGTGCATCCAATAAGTACATTTGTGTCATTGGTTGAACATTTAGGTCATTTTCGTCCTCCCTAGGCTTATTCTCGTCCAATTAGGGTTTTTAACCAATCTTGTGCATCCAATAAGTGATTTTGTGTCATTGGTTGAACATTTAGGTCATTTTCGTCCTCCCAAGGCATATTCTCGTCCAATTAGGGTTTTTAACCAGTCTTGTGCATCCAATAAGTACATTTTTGTCATTGGTTGAACATTTAGGTCATTTTCGTCCTCCCAAGGCTTATTCTCGTCCAATTAGGGTTTTTAACCAATCTTGTGCATCCAATAAGTGATTTTGTGTCATTGTTTGAACATTTAGGTCATTTTTGTCCTCCTAAGGCTTATTCTCGTCCAATTAGGGTTTTTAACCAATCTTGTGCATCCAATAAGTACATTTGTGTCATTGGTTGAACATTTAGGTCATTTTCGTCTTCCCAAGGCTTATTCTCGTCCAATTAGGGTTTTTAACCAATCTTGTGCATCCAATAAGTGATTTTGTGTCATTGGTTGAACATTTAGGTCATTTTCGTCCTCCCAAGGCATATTCTCGTCCAATTAGGGATTTTAACCAATCTTGTGCACCCAATCAGTACATTTGTGTCATTATTTGAACATTTAGGTCATTTTCGTCCTCCCAAGGCTTATTCTCGTCCAATTAGGGTTTTTAACCAATCTTGTGCATCCAATAAGTGATTTTGTGTCATTGGTTGAATATTTAGGTCATTTTCGTCCTCCCAAAGCTTATTCTCGTCCAATTAGGGTTTTTAACCAATCTTCTGCATCCATAAGTGATTTTGTGTCATTGGTTGAACATTTAGGTCAGTTTCGTCCTCCAAAGGATTATTCTCGTCCAATTAGGGTTTTTAACCAATCTTGTGCATCCAATAAGTGATTTTGTGTCATTGGTTGAACATTTAGGTCATTTTAGTCCTCCCAAGGCTTATTCTCGTCCAATTAGGGTTTTTAACCAATCTTGTGCATCAAATAAGTGATTTTGTGTCATTGTTTGAACATTTAGGTCATTTTTGTCCTTCTAAGGCTTAGTCTCGTCCAATTAGGGTTTTTAACCAATCTTGTGCATCCAATAAGTACATTTGTGTCATTGGTTGAACATTTAGGTCATTTTCGTCTTCCCAAGGCTTATTCTCGTCCAATTAGGGTTTTTAACCAATCTTGTGCATCCAATAAGTGATTTTGTGTTATTGGTTGAACATTTAGGTCATTTTCGTCCTCCCTAGGCTTATTCTCGTCCAATTAGGGTTTTTAACCAATCTTGTGCATCCAATAAGTACATTTGTGTCATTGGTTGAACATTTAGGTCGTTTTTCGTCCTCCCAATGCTTATTCTCGTCCAATTAGGGTTTTTAACCAATCTTGTGCATCCAATAAGTACATTTGTGTCATTGGTTGAACATTTAGGTCATTTTCGTCCTAACTAGGCTTATTCTCGTCCAATTAGGGTTTTTAACCAATCTTTTGCATCCAATAAGTACATTTGTGTCATTGTTGTACATGTAGGTCATTTTGGTCCTCCCTAGGCTTATTCTCGTCCAATTCGGGTTTTTAACCAATCTTGTGCATCGAATAAGTGATTTTGTGTCATTGGTTGAACATTTAGGTCATTTTCGTCCTCCCTAGGCTTATTCTCGTCCAATTAGGGTTTTTAACCAATCTTGTGCATCCAATAAGTACATTTGTGTCATTGGTTGAACATTTAGGTCGTTTTTCGTCCTCCCAATGCTTATTCTCGTCCAATTAGGGTTTTTAACCAATCTTGTGCATCCAATAAGTACATTTGTGTCATTGGTTGAACATTTAGGTCATTTTCGTCCTAACTAGGCTTATTCTCGTCCAATTAGGGTTTTTAACCAATCTTGTGCATCCAATAAGTACATTTGTGTCATTGTTGTACATTTAGGTCATTTTGGTCCTCCCTAGGCTTATTCTCGTCCAATTCGGGTTTTTAACCAATCTTGTGCATCGAATAAGTGATTTTGTGTCATTGGTTGAACATTTAGGTCATTTTAGTCCTCCCTAGGCTTATTCTCGTCCAATTAGGGTTTTTAACCAATCTTGTGCATCCAATAAGTACATCTGTGTCATTGATTGAACAATTAGGTCATTTTGTCCTCCCAAGGCTTATTCTCGTCCAATTAGGGATTTTAACCAATCTTGTGCATCGAATAAGTGATTTTGTGTCATTGGTTGAACAATTAGGTCATTTTCGTCCTCCCAAGGCTTATTCTCGTCCAATTAAAGTTTTTAACCAATCTTGTGCATCCAATAAGTGATTTTTTGTCATTGGTTGAACATTTAGGTCATTTTCGTCCTTCCTAGTCTTATTCTCGTCCAATTAGGGTTTTTAACCAATCTTGTGCATCCAATAAGTACATTTGTATCATTGGTTGATCATTTAGGTCATTTTCGTCCTCCCTAGGCTTATTCTCGTCCAATTAGGGTTTTAAACCAATCTTGTGCATCCAATAAGTACATTTGTGTCATTGGTTGAACATTTAGGTCATTTTCATCCTCCCTAGGCTTATTCTCTTCCAATTAGGGTTTTTAACCAATCTTGTGCATCCAATAAGTACATTTGTGTCATTGGTTGAACATTTAGGTCATTTTTGTCCTCCCAAGGCTTATTCTCGTCCAATTAGGGTTTTTAACCAATCTTGTGCATCCAATAAGTGTTTTTGTGTCATTGGTTGAACATTTAGGTCATTTTCGTCCTCCCAAGGCTTATTCTCGTCCAATTAGGGTTTTTAACCAATCTTGTGCATCCAATAAGTGATTTTGTGTCGTTGGTTGAACATTTAGGTCATTTTCGTCCTCCCAAGGATTATTCTCGTCCAATTAGGGTTTTTAACCAATCTTGTGCATCCAATAAGTACATTTGTGTCATTGGTTGAACATTTAGGTCATTTTCGTCCTCCCAAGGCTTATTCTCGTCCAATTAGGGTTTTTAACCAATCTTGTGCATCCCATAAGTAAATTTGTGTCATTGGTTGAACATTTAGGTCATTTTCGTCCTCCCTAGGCTTATTCTCGTCCAATTAGGGTTTTTAACCAATCTTGTGCATCCAATAAGTACATTTGTGTCATTGGTTGAACATTTAGGTCATTTTCGTCCTCCCTTGGCTTATTCTCGTCCAATTAGGGTTTTTAACCAATCTTGTGCATCCAATAAGTACATATGTGTCATTGCTTGAACATTTAGGTCATTTTTGTCCTCCCAAGGATTATTCTCGTCCAATTAGGGTTTTTAACCAATCTTGTGCATCCAATAAGTACATTTGTGTCATTGGTTGAACATTTAGGTCATTTTCGTCCTCCCAAGGCTTATTCTCGTCCAATTAGGGTTTTTAACCAATCTTGTGCATCCAATAAGTACATTTGTGTCATTGTTTGAACATTTAGGTCATTTTCGTCCTCCCAAGGCTTATTCTCGTCCAATTAGGATTTTTAACCAATCTTGTGCATCCAATAAGTACATTTGTGTCATTGGTTGAACATTTAGGTCATTTTCATCCTCCCAAGGCTTATTCTCGTCCAATTAGGGTTTTTAACCAATCTTGTGCATCCAATAAGTACATTTGTGTCATTGGTTGAACATTTAGGTCATTTTCGTCTTCCCAAGGCTTATTCTCGTCCAATTAGGGTTTTTAACCAATCTTGTGCATCCAATAAGTACATTTGTGTTATAGGTTGAACATTTAGGTCATTTTCGTCATCCCAAGGCTTATTCACGTCCAATTAGGATTTTTAATTAATCTTGTGCATCCAGTAAGTGATTTTGTGTCATTGGTTAAACATTTAGGTCATTTTCGTCCTCCCAAGGCTTATTCTCGTCCAATTAGGGATTTTAACCAATCTTGTGCATCTAATAAGTACATTTGTGTCATTGGTTGAACATTTAGGTCATTTTCGTCTTCCCAAGGCTTATTCTCATCCAATTAGGGTTTTTAACCAATCTTGTGCATCCAATAAGTACATTTGTGTCATTGGTTGAACATTTAGGTCATTTTCGTCTTCCCAAGGCTTATTCTCGTCCAATTAGGGTTTTTAACCAATCTTGTGCATCCAATAAGTGATTTTGTGTCATTGGTTAAACATTTAGGTCATTTTCGTCCTCCCAAGGCTTATTCTCGTCCAATTAGGGTTTTTAAGCAATCTTGTGCATCCAATAAGTGATTTTGTGTCGTTGGTTGAACATTTATGTCATTTTCGTCTTTCCTAGGCTTATTCTCGTCCAATTAGGGTTTTTAAACAATCTTGTGCATCCAATAAGGGATTTTGTGCCATTGGTTGAACATTTCAGTCATTTTCGTCCTCCCAAGGCTTATTCTCGTCCATTTACGACTTTTAACCAATCATGTGCATCCAATAAGTGATTTTGTGTCATTGGTTGAACATTTAGGTCATTTTCGTCCTCCCTAGGCTTATTCTCATCCAATTAGGGTTTTTAACCAATCTTGTGCGTCCAATAAGTACATTGGTGTCATTGGTTGAACATTTACGTCATTTTCGTCCTCCCTAGGCTTATTCTCGTCCAATTAGGGTTTTTAACCAATCTTGTGCATCCAATAAGTGATTTTGTATCATTGGTTGAACATTTAGGTCATTTTCGTCCTCCCAAGGCTTATTCTCGTCGAATTAGGGCTTTTAACCAATCTTGTGCATCCAATAAGTACATTTGTGTCATTGGTTGAACATTTAGGTCATTTTCGTCTTCCCAAGGCTTATTCTCGTCCAATTAGGGTTTTTAACCAATCTTGTGCATCCAATAAGTGATTTTGTGTCATTGGTTGAACATTTAGGTCATATTCGTCTTCCCAAGGCTTATTCTCGTCCAATTAGGGTTTTAACCAATCTTTTGCATCCAATAAGTGATTTTTTGTCATTGGTTGAACATTTAGGTAATTTTCGTCCTCCCTAGGCTTATTCTCGTCCAATTAGGGTTTTTAACCAATCTTGTGCATCCAATAAGTACATTTGTGTCATTGGTTGAACATTTAGGTCATTTTCGTCTTCCCAAGGCTTATTCTCGTCCAATTAGGGTTTTTAACCAATCTTGTGCATCCAATAAGTGATTTTGTGTCATTGGTTGAACATTTAGGTTATTTTCGTCCTCCCTAGTCTTATTCTCGTCCAATTAGGGCTTTTAACCAATCTTGTGCATCCAATAAGTGAATTTGTGTCATTGGTTGAACATTTAGGTCATTTTCGTCCTCCCAAGGCTTATTCTCGTCCAATTAGGGTTTTTAACCAATCTTGTGCATCCAATAAGTACATTTGTGTCATTGGTGTAACATTTAGGTCATTTTCGTCCTCCGAAGGCTTATTCTCGTCCATTTAGGGTTTTTAGCCAATCTTGTGCATCCAATAAGTGATTTTGTGTCATTGGTTGAACATTTAGGTCATTTTCGTCCTCCCTAGGCTTATTCTCGTCCAATTTGGGTTTTTAACCAATCTTGTGCATCCAATAAGTACATCTGTGTCATGGATTGAACATTTAGGTCATTTTTGTCCTCCCAAGGCTTATTCTCGTCCAATTAGGGATTTTAACCAATCTTGTGCATTTAATAAGTGATTTTGTGCCATTGGTTGAACATTTGGGTCATTTTCGTCCTCCCAAGACTTATTCTCGTCCAATTAGGGTTTTTAACCAATCTTGTGCATCCAATTAGTACATTTGTGTCATTGGATGAACATTTAAGTCATTTTCGTCCTCCCAAGGCTTATTCTCGTCCAATTAGGGTTTTTAACCAATCTTGTGCATCCAATAAATGATTTTGTATCATTGGTTGAACATTTAGGTCATTTTCGTCCTCCCTAGTCTTATTGTCGTCCAATTAGGGTTTTTAACCAATCTTGTGCATCCAATAAGTTAATTTGTGTCATTGGTTGAACATTTAGGTCATTTTCGTCCTCCCTAGGCTTATTCTCGTCCAATTAGGGTTTTTAACAAATCTTGTGCATCCAATAAGTACATCTGTGTCATTGATTGAACAATTAGGTCATTTTGTCCTCCCAAGGCTTATTCTCGTCCAATTAGGGATTTTAACCAATCTTGTGCATCAAATAAGTGATTTTGTGTCATTGGTTGAACAATTAGGTCATTTTCGTCCTCCCAAGGCTTATTCTCGTCCAATTACAGTTTTTAACCAATCTTGTGCATCCAATAAGTGATTTTGTGTCATTGGTTGAACATTTAGGTCATTTTCGTCCTCCCTAGTCTTATTCTCGTCCAATTAGGGGTTTTAACCAATCTTGTGCATCCAATAAGTACATCTGTATCATTGGTTGATCATTTAGGTCATTTTCGTCCTCCCTAGGCTTATTCTCGTCCAATTAGGGTTTTTAACCAATCTTGTGCATCCAATAAGTACATTTGTGTCATTGGTTGAACATTTAGGTCATTTTCGTCCTCCCTAGGCTTATTCTCTTCCAATTAGGGTTTTTAACCAATCTTGTGCATCCAATAAGTACATTTGTGTCATTGGTTGAACATTTAGGTCATTTTTGTCCTCCCAAGGCTTATTCTCGTCCAATTA
>JBBPBP010000363.1:0-45992 GCA_037974735.1 Cicer chorassanicum
TTTTAACCAATCTTGTGCATCCAATAAGTACATTTGTGTCATTGGTTGAACATTTAGGTCATTTTCGTCCTCCTTAGGCTTATTCTCGTCCAATTAGGGTTTTTAACCAATCTTGTGCATCAAATAAGTGATTTTGTGTCATTGGTTGAACATTTAGGTCATTTTCGTCCTCCCTAGGCTTATTCTCTTTCAATTAGTGTTTTTAACCAATCTTGTGCATCCAATAAGTACATCTGTGTCATTGATTGAACATTTAGGTCATTTTTGTCCTCCCAAGGCTTATTCTCGTCCAATTAGGGTTTTTAACCAATCTTATGCATCCAATAAGTACATTTGTGTCATTGGTTGAACATTTAGGTCATTTTCATCCTCCCAAGGCTTATTCTCGTCCAATTAGGGTTTTTAACCAATCTTGCGCATCGAATAAGTGATTTTGTGTCATTGGTTGAACATTTAGGTCATTTTCGTCCTCCCAAGGCTTATTCTCGTCCAATTAGGGTTTTTAACTAATCTTGTGCATCCAATAAGTGATTTTGTGTCATTGGTTGAACATTTAGGTCATTTTCGTCGTCCCTAGGCTTATTCTCGTCCAATTAGGGTTTTTAACCAATCTTGTGCATCCAGTAAGTGATTTTGTGCCATTGGTTGAACATTTAGGTCATTTTCGTCCTCCCTAGGCTTATTCTCGTCCAATTAGGGTTTTTAACCAATCTTGTGCATCCAATAAGTACATTTGTGTCATTGGTTGAACATTTAGGTCATTTTTGTCCTCCTTAGGCTTATTCTCGTCCAATTAGGGTTTTTAAGCAATCTTGTGCATCCAATAAGTACATTTGTGTCATTGGTTGAACATTTAGGTCATTTTCGTCCTCCCTAGGCTTATTCTATTCCAATTAGGATTTTTAACCAATCTTGTGCATCCAATAAGTGATTTTGTGTCATTGGTTGAACATTTAGGTCATTTTCGTCCTCCCTTGGCTTATTCTCTTTCAATTAGTGTTTTTAACGAATCTTGTGCATCCAATAAGTACATCTGTGTCATTGATTGAACATTTAGGTCATTTTTGTCCTCCCAAGGCTTATTCTCGTCCAATTAGGGTTTTTAACCAATCTTGTGCATCCAATAAGTACATTTGTGTCATTGGTTGAACATTTAGGTCATTTTCGTCCTCCCAATGCTTATTCTCGTCCAATTAGGGTTTTTAACCAATCTTGTGCATCCAATAAGTGCTTTTGTGTCATTGGTTGAACATTTAGGTCATTTTCGTCTTCCCAAGGCTTATTCTCGTCCAATTAGGGTTTTTAACCAATCTTGTGCATCCAATAAGTACATTTGTGTCATTGGTTGAACATTTAGGTCATTTTCGTCCTCCCTAGGCTTATTCTCGTCCAATTAGGGTTTTTAACCAATCTTGTGCATCCAATAAGTGATTTTGTGTCATTGGTTGAACATTTAGGTCATTTTCGTCCTCCCAGGGCTTAATCTCATCCAATTAGGGTTTTTAACCAATCTTGTGCATCCAATAAGTGATTTTGTGTCATTGGTTGAACATTTAGGTCATTTTCGTCCTCCCAAGGCTTATTCTCGTCCAATTAGGGTTTTTAACCAATCTTGTGCATCCAATAAGTACATTTGTGTCATTGGTTGAACATTTAGGTCATTTTCGTCCTCCCTAGGCTTATTCTCGTCCAATTAGGGTTTTAAGCAATCTTGTGCATCCAATAAGTGATTTTGTGTCATTGGTTGTACATTTAGGTCATTTTCGTTCTCCCAAGGCTTATTCTCGTCCAATTAGGGTTTTTAACCAATCTTGTGCATCCAATAAGTGATTTTTTGTCATTGGTTGAACCTTAAGGTCATTTTCGTCCTCCCAAGGCTTATTCTCGTCCAATTAGGGTTTTTAACCAATCTTGTGCATCCAATAAGTGATTTTGTGTCATTGGTTGAACATTTAGGTCATTTTCGTCCTCCCAAGGCTTATTCTCGTCCAATTAGGGTTTTTAACCAATCTTGTGCATCCAATAAGTACATTTGTGTCATTGGTTGAACATTTAGGTCATTTTCGTCCTCCCTAGGCTTATTCTCGTCCAATTAGGGTTTTAAACCAATCTTGTGCATCCAATAAGTGATTTTGTGTCATTGCTTGAACATTTAGGTCATTTTCGTAATCCCAAGGCTTATTCTCGACCAATTAGGGTTTTTAACCAATCTTGTGCATCCAATAAGTGATTTTGTGTTATTGTTTGAACATTTAGGTCATTTTCGTCCTCCCAAGGCTTATTCTCGTCCAATTAGGGTTTTTAACCAATCTTGTGCATCCAATAAGTGATTTTGTGTCATTGGTTGAACATTTAGGTCATTTTCGTCCTTCCAAGGCTTTTTCTCGCCCAATTAGGGTTTTTAACCAATCTTGTGCATCCAATAAGTGATTTTGTGTCATTGGTTGAACATTTAGGTCATTTTCGTCCTCCCTAGGCTTATTCTCGTCCAATTAGGGTTTTTAACCAATCTTGTGCATCCAATAAGTACATTTGTGTCATTCGTATAACATTTAGGTCATTTTCGTCCTCCCTAGGCTTATTCTCGTCCAATTAGGGTTTTTAACCAATCTTGTGCATCCAATAAGTACATTTGTGTCATTGGTTGAACATTTAGGTCATTTTCGTCCTCCCTAGGCTTATTCTCGTCCAATTAGGGTTTTTAACCAATCTTGTTCATCCAATAAGTAAATTTTTCTCATAGGTTGAACATTTAGGTCATTCTCGTCCTCCCAAGGCTTATTCTCGTCCAATTAGGGTTTTTAACCAATCTTGTGCATCCAATAAGTACATTTGTGTCATTGGTTGAACATTTAGGTCATTTTCGTCCTCCCAAGGCTTATTCTCGTCCAATTAGGGTTTTTAACCAATCTTGTGCATCCAATAAGTACATTTGTGTCATTGGTTGAACATTTAGGTCATTTTCATCCTCCCAAGGCTTATTCTCGTCCAATTAGGGATTTTAACCAATCTTGTGCATCCAATAAGTGATTTTGTGTTGTTGGTTGAACATTTAGTTCATTTTCGTCCTCCCAAGGCTTATTCTCGTCCAATTAGGGTTTTTAACCAATCTTGTGCATCCAATAAGTACATTTGTGTCATTGGTTGAACATTTAGGTCATTTTCATCCTCCCAAGGCTTATTCTCGTCCAATTAGGGTTTTTAACCAATCTTGTGCATCCAATAAGTACATTTGTGTCATTGGTTGAGCATATAGGTCATTTTCTTCCTCCCAAGGCTTATTCTCGTCCAATTAGGGTTTTTAACCAATCTTGTGCATCCAATAAGTACATTTGTGTCATTGGTTGAACATTTAGGTCATTTTCATCCTCCCAAGGCTTATTCTCGTCCAATTAGGGTTTTTAACCAATCTTGTGCATTCAATAAGTGATTTTGTGTCATGTGTTGAACATTTAGGTGATTTTCGTGCTCCCAATGCTTATTCTCGTCCAATTAGGGTTTTTAACCAATCTTGTGCATCCAATAAGTGATTTTGTGTCATTGGTTGAACATTTAGGTCATTTTCGTCCTCCCTAGGCTTATTCTCGTCCAATTAGGGTTTTTAACCAATCTTGTGCATCCAATAAGTGATTTTGTGTCATTGGTTGAACATTTAGGTCATTTTCATCCTCCCAAGGCTTATTCTCGTCCAATTAGGGTTTTTAACCAATCTTGTGCATCCAATAAGTACATTTGTGTCATTGGTTGAACATTTAGGTCATTTTCGACCTCCCTAGGCTTATTCTCGTCCAATTAGGGTTTTTAACCAATCTTGTGCATCCAATAAGTACATTTGTGTAATTGGTTGAACATTTAGGTCATTTTGGATCTCCCAAGGCTTATTCTCATCCAATTAGGGTTTTTAACCAATCTTATGCATCCAATAAGTGATTTTGTGCCATTGGTTGAACATTTAGGTCATTTTCGTCCTCCCTAGGCTTATTCTAGTCCAATTAGGGTTTTTAACCAATCTTGTGCATCCAATAAGTACATTTGTGTCATTGGTTGAACATTTAGGTCATTTTCGTCCTCCTTAGGCTTATTCTCGTCCAATTAGGGTTTTTAACCAATCTTGTGCATCCAATAAGTGATTTTGTCTCATTGGTTGAACATTTAGGTCATTTTCGTCCTCCCAAGTCTTATTCTCCTCCAATTAGGGTTTTTAACAAATCTTGTGCATCCAATAAGTACATTTGTGTCATTGGTTCAACATTTAGGTCATTTTCGTCCTCCCAAGGCTTATTCTCGTCCAATTAGGGTTTTTAACCAATCTTGTGCATCCAATAAGTGATTTTGTGCCATTGGTTGAACATTTAGGTCATTTTCGTCCTCCCTAGGCTTATTCTCGTCCAATTAGGGTTTTTAACCAATCTTGTGCATCCAATAAGTACATTTGTGTCATTGGTTGAACATTTAGGTCATTTTCGTCCTCCTTAGGCTTATTCTCGTCCAATTAGGGTTGTTAACCAATCTTGTGCATCGAATAAGTGATTTTGTGTCATTCGTTGAACATTTAGGTAATTTTATCCCCCCAAGGCTTATTCCCTTCCAATTAGGGTTTTTAACCAATCTTGTGCATCCAATAAGTACATTTGTGTCATTGGTTGAACATTTAGGTCATTTTCGTGCTCCCTAGGCTTATTCTCTTCCAATTAGGGTTTTTAACCAATCTTATGCATCCAATAAGTACATTTGTGTCATTGGTTGAACATATAGGTCATTTTCGTCCTCCCTAGGCTTATTCTCGTCCAATTAGGGTTTTTAACCAATCTTGTGCATCCAATAAGTACATTTGTGTCATTGGTTGAACATTTAGGTCATTTTCGTCCTCCTTAGGCTTATTCTCGTCCAATTAGGGTTTTTAAGCAATCTTGTGCATCCAATAAGTACATTTGTGTCATTGGTTGAACATTTAGGTCATTTTCATCCTCCCAAGGCTTATTCTCGTCCAATTAGGGTTTTTAACCAATCTTGTTCATCGAATAAGTGATTTTGTGTCATTGGTTGAACATTTAGGTCATTTTCGTCCTCCCTACGCTTATTCTCGTCCAATTAGGGTTTTTAACCAATCTTGTGCATCCAGTAAGTGATTTTGTGCCATTGGTTGAACATTTAGGTCATTTTCGTCCTCCCTAGGCTTATTCTCGTCCAATTAGGGTTTTTAACCAATCTTGTGCATCCAATAAGTACATTTGTGTCATTGGTTGACCATTTAGGTCATTTTCGTCCTCCCTATGCTTATTCTCGTCCAATTAGGGTTTTTAACCAATCTTGTGCATTCAATAAATACATTTGTGTCATTGGTTGAACATTTAGGTCATTTTCGTCCTCCCTAGGCTTATACTCGTCCAATTAGGGTTTTTAACCAATCTTGTGCATCCAATAAGTGATTTTGTGTCATTGGTTGAACATTTAGGTCATTTTTGTCCTCCCTACGCTTATTCTCGTCCAATTAGGGTTTTTAACCAATCTTGTGCATCCAGTAAGTGATTTTGTGCCATTGGTTGAACATTTAGGTCATTTTCGTCCTCCCTAGGCTTATTCTCGTCCAATTAGGGTTTTTAACCAATCTTGTGCATCCAATAAGTACATTTGTGTCATTGGTTGAACATTTAGGTCATTTTTGTCCTCCTTAGGCTTATTCTCGTCCAATTAGGGTTTTTAAGCAATCTTGTGCATCCAATAAGTACATTTGTGTCATTGGTTGAACATTTAGGTCATTTTCGTCCTCCCTAGGCTTATTCTATTCCAATTAGGATTTTTAACCAATCTTGTGCATCCAATAAGTGATTTTGTGTCATTGGTTGAACATTTAGGTCATTTTCGTCCTCCCTTGGCTTATTCTCTTTCAATTAGTGTTTTTAACGAATCTTGTGCATCCAATAAGTACATCTGTGTCATTGATTGAACATTTAGGTCATTTTTGTCCTCCCAAGGCTTATTCTCGTCCAATTAGGGTTTTTAACCAATCTTGTGCATCCAATAAGTACATTTGTGTCATTGGTTGAACATTTAGGTCATTTTCGTCCTCCCAATGCTTATTCTCGTCCAATTAGGGTTTTTAACCAATCTTGTGCATCCAATAAGTGCTTTTGTGTCATTGGTTGAACATTTAGGTCATTTTCGTCTTCCCAAGGCTTATTCTCGTCCAATTAGGGTTTTTAACCAATCTTGTGCATCCAATAAGTACATTTGTGTCATTGGTTGAACATTTAGGTCATTTTCGTCCTCCCTAGGCTTATTCTCGTCCAATTAGGGTTTTTAACCAATCTTGTGCATCCAATAAGTGATTTTGTGTCATTGGTTGAACATTTAGGTCATTTTCGTCCTCCCAGGGCTTAATCTCATCCAATTAGGGTTTTTAACCAATCTTGTGCATCCAATAAGTGATTTTGTGTCATTGGTTGAACATTTAGGTCATTTTCGTCCTCCCAAGGCTTATTCTCGTCCAATTAGGGTTTTTAACCAATCTTGTGCATCCAATAAGTACATTTGTGTCATTGGTTGAACATTTAGGTCATTTTCGTCCTCCCTAGGCTTATTCTCGTCCAATTAGGGTTTTAAGCAATCTTGTGCATCCAATAAGTGATTTTGTGTCATTGGTTGTACATTTAGGTCATTTTCGTTCTCCCAAGGCTTATTCTCGTCCAATTAGGGTTTTTAACCAATCTTGTGCATCCAATAAGTGATTTTTTGTCATTGGTTGAACCTTAAGGTCATTTTCGTCCTCCCAAGGCTTATTCTCGTCCAATTAGGGTTTTTAACCAATCTTGTGCATCCAATAAGTGATTTTGTGTCATTGGTTGAACATTTAGGTCATTTTCGTCCTCCCAAGGCTTATTCTCGTCCAATTAGGGTTTTTAACCAATCTTGTGCATCCAATAAGTACATTTGTGTCATTGGTTGAACATTTAGGTCATTTTCGTCCTCCCTAGGCTTATTCTCGTCCAATTAGGGTTTTAAACCAATCTTGTGCATCCAATAAGTGATTTTGTGTCATTGCTTGAACATTTAGGTCATTTTCGTAATCCCAAGGCTTATTCTCGACCAATTAGGGTTTTTAACCAATCTTGTGCATCCAATAAGTGATTTTGTGTTATTGTTTGAACATTTAGGTCATTTTCGTCCTCCCAAGGCTTATTCTCGTCCAATTAGGGTTTTTAACCAATCTTGTGCATCCAATAAGTGATTTTGTGTCATTGTTTGAACATTCGGGTCATTTTCGTCCTCCCAAGGCTTATTCTCGTCCAATTAGGGTTTTTAACCAATCTTGTGCATCCAATAAGTACATTTGTGTCATTGGTTGAACATTTAGGTCATTTTCGTCCTCCCTAGGCTTATTCTCGTCCAATTAGGGTTTTTAACCAATCTTATGCATCCAATAAGTGATTTTGTTACATTGGTTGAACATTTAGGTCATTTTCGTCCTCCCAAGGCTTATTCTCGTCCAATTAGGGTTTTTAACCAATCTTGTGCATCCAATAAGTACATTTGTGTCATTGGTTGAACATTTAGGTCATTTTCGTCCTCCCAAGGCTTATTCTCGTCCAATTAGGGTTTTTAACAAATCTTGTGCATCCATTAAGTGATTTTGTGTCATTGGTTGAACATTTAGGTCATTTTCGTCCTCCCAAGGCTTATTCTCGTCCAATTAGGGTTTTTAACCAATCTTGTGCATCCAATAAGTGATTTTGTGTCATTGGTTGAATAATTAGGTCATTTTCGTCCTCCCTAGGCTTATTCTCGTCCAATTAGGGTTTTTAACCAATCTTGTGCATCCAATAAGTACATTTGTGTCATTGGTTGAACATTTAGGTCATTTTCGTCCTCCCTAGGCTTATTCTCGTCCAATTAGGGTTTTTAACCAATCTTGTGCATCCAATAAGTGATTTTGTGTCATTGGTTGAACATTTAGGTCATTTTCGTCCTCCCATGGCTTATTCTCATCCAGTTAGGGTTTTTCACCAATCTTGTGCATCCAATAAGTGATTTTGTGCCATTGGTTGAACATTTAGGTCATTTTCGTCCTCCCTAGGCTTATTCTCGTCCAATTAGGGTTTTTAACCAATCTTGTGCATCCAATAAGTACATTTGTGTCATTGGTTGAACATTTAGGTCATTTTCGTCCTCCCTAGGCTTATTCTCGTCCAATTAGGGTTTTTAACCAATCTTGTTCATCCAATAAGTAAATTTTTCTCATAGGTTGAACATTTAGGTCATTCTCGTCCTCCCAAGGCTTATTCTCGTCCAATTAGGGTTTTTAACCAATCTTGTGCATCCAATAAGTACATTTGTGTCATTGGTTGAACATTTAGGTCATTTTCGTCCTACCAAGGCTTATTCTCGTCCAATTAGGGTTTTTAACCAATCTTGTGCATCCAATAAGTACATTTGTGTCATTGGTTGAACATTTAGGTCATTTTCGTCCTCCCTAGGCTTATTCTCGTCCAATTAGGGTTTTTAACCAATCTTGTGCATCCAATAAGTACATTTGTGTCATTGGTTGAACATTTAGGTCATTTTCGTCCTCCCTAGGCTTATTCTCGTCCAATTAGGGTTTTTAACCTGTCTTGTGCATCCAATAAGGGGTTTTGTGTCATTGGTTGAACATTTAGGTCAATTTCGTCCTCCCAAGGCTTATTCTCGTCCAATTAGGGTTTTTAACCAGTCTTGTGCATCCAACAAGTTATTTTGTGTCATTGGTTGAACATTTAGGTCATTTTTGTCCTACCAAGGCTTATTCTCGTCCAATTAGGGTTTTTAACCAATCTTGTGCATCCAATAAGTACATTTGTGTCATTGGTTGAACATTTAGGTCATTTTCGTCCTCCCTAGGCTTATTCTCGTCCAATTAGGGTTTTTAACCAATCTTGTGCATCAAATAAGTACACTTGTGTCATTGGTTGAACATTTAGGTCATTTTCGTCCTCCCTAGGCTTATTCTCGTCCAATTAGGGTTTTTAACCAATCTTGTGCATCCAATAAGTGATTTTGTGTCATTGGTTGAACATTTAGGTCATTTTCGTCCTCCCTATGCTTATTCTCGTCCAATTAGGGTTTTTAACCAATCTTGTGCATCCAATAAGTACATTTGTGTCATTGGTTGAACATTTAGGTCATTTTCGTCCTCCCTAGGCTTATTCTCATCCAATTAGGGTTTTTAACCAATCTTGTGCATCCAATAAGTGATTTTGTGTCATTGGTTGAACATTTAGGTCATTTTCGTCCTCCCTAGTCTTATTCTCGTCCAATTAGGGTTTTTAACCAATCTTGTGCATCCAATAATTACATTTGTGTCATTGGTTGAACATTTAGGTCATTTTCGTCCTCCCTAGGGTTATTCTCGTCCAATTAGGGTTTTTAACCAATCTTGTGCATCCAATAAATACATTTGTGTCATTGGTTGAACATTTAGGTCATTTTCGTCCTCCCTAGGCTTATTCTAGTCCAATTTGGGTTTTTAACCAATCTTGTGCATCCAATAAGTACATCTGTGTCATTGGTTGAACATTATGTCATTTTCGTCCTCCTTAGGCTTATTCTCGTCCAATTAGGGTTTTTAAGCAATCTTGTGCATCCAATAAATACATTTGTGTCATTGGTTGAACATTTAGGTCATTTTCATCCTCCTTAGCCTTATTCTCGTCCAATTAGGGTTTTTAACCAATCTTGTGCATCGAATAAGTGATTTTGTGTCATTGGTTGAACATTTAGGTCATTTTCGTCCTCCCTAGGCTTATTCTCTTTCAATTAGTGTTTTTAACCAATCTTGTGCATCCAATAAGTACATCTGTGTCATTGATTGAACATTTAGGTCATTTTTGTCCTCCCAAGGCTTATTCTCGTCCAATTAGGGTTTTTAACCAATCTTGTGCATCCAATAAGTACATTTGTGTCATTGGTTGAACATTTAGGTCATTTTCATCCTCCCAAGGCTTATTCTCGTCCAATTAGGATTTTTAACCAATCTTGTGCATCGAATAAGTGATTTTGTGTCATTGGTTGAACATTTAGGTCATTTTCGTCCTCCCTACGCTTATTCTCGTCCAATTAGGGTTTTTAACCAATCTTGTGCATCCAGTAAGTGATTTTGTGCCATTGGTTGAACATTTAGGTCATTTTCGTCCTCCCTAGGGTTATTCTCGTCCAATTAGGGTTTTTAACCAATCTTGTGCATCCAATAAATACATTTGTGTCATTGGTTGAACATTTAGGTCATTTTCGTCCTCCCTAGGCTTATTCTAGTCCAATTTGGGTTTTTAACCAATCTTGTGCATCCAATAAGTACATCTGTGTCATTGGTTGAACATTATGTCATTTTCGTCCTCCTTAGGCTTATTCTCGTCCAATTAGGGTTTTTAAGCAATCTTGTGCATCCAATAAATACATTTGTGTCATTGGTTGAACATTTAGGTCATTTTCATCCTCCTTAGCCTTATTCTCGTCCAATTAGGGTTTTTAACCAATCTTGTGCATCGAATAAGTGATTTTGTGTCATTGGTTGAACATTTAGGTCATTTTCGTCCTCCCTAGGCTTATTCTCTTTCAATTAGTGTTTTTAACCAATCTTGTGCATCCAATAAGTACATCTGTGTCATTGATTGAACATTTAGGTCATTTTTGTCCTCCCAAGGCTTATTCTCGTCCAATTAGGGTTTTTAACCAATCTTGTGCATCCAATAAGTACATTTGTGTCATTGGTTGAACATTTAGGTCATTTTCATCCTCCCTAGGCTTATTCTCGTCCAATTAGGGTTTTTAACCAATCTTGTGCATCCAATAAGCGATTTTGTGTAATCGGTTGAACATTTAGGTCATTATCGTTCTCCCTAGGCTTATTCTCGTCCAATTAGGGTTTTTAACCAATCTTGTGCATCCAATAAGTACATTTGTGTCATTGGCTGAACATTTATGTCATTTTCGACCTCCCTAGGCTTATTCTCGTCCAATTAGGGTTTTTATACAATCTTGTGCATACAATAAGTGATTTTGTGTCATTGGTTGAACATTTAGGTCATTTACATCCTCCCTAGGCTTATTCTCCTCCAATTAGGGTTTTTAACCAATCTTGTGCATCCAATAAGTACATTTGTGTCATTGTTTGAACATTTAGGTTATTTTTGTCCTCCCAAGGCTTATTCTCGTCCAATTAGGGTTTTTAACCAATCTTGTGCATCCAATAAGTACATTTGTGTCATTGGTTGAACATTTAGGTCATTTTCATCCTCCCAAGGCTTATTCTCGTCCAATTAGGGTTTTGAACCAATCTTGTGCATCCAATAAGTGATTTTGTTTCATTGGTTGAATATTTAGGTCATTTTCGTCCTCTCTAGGCTTATTCTTGTCCAATTAGGGTTTTTAACTAATCTTGTGCATCCAATAAGTACATTTGTGTCATTGGCTGAACATTTATGTCATTTTCGACCTCCCTAGGCTTATTCTCGTCCAATTAGGGTTTTTATACAATCTTGTGCATACAATAAGTGATTTTGTGTCATTGGTTGAACATTTAGGTCATTTACATCCTCCCTAGGCTTATTCTCGTCCAATTAGGGTTTTTAACCAATCTTGTGCATCCAATAAGTACATTTGTGTCATTGTTTGAACATTTAGGTCATTTTTGTCCTCCCAAGGCTTATTCTCGTCCAATTAGGGTTTTTAACCAATCTTGTGCATCCAATAAGTACATTTGTGTCATTGGTTGAACATTTAGGTCATTTTCATCCTCCCAAGGCTTATTCTCGTCCAATTAGGGTTTTTAACCAATCTTGTGCATCCAATAAGTGATTTTCTGTCATTGGTTGAACATTTAGGTCATTATCGTCCTCCCTAGGCTTATTCTCGTCCAATTAGGGTTTTTAACCAATCTTGTGCATCCAATAAGTGATTTTGTGTCATTGTTTGAACATTTAGGTCATTTTCGTCCTCCCAAGGCTTATTCTCGTCCAATTAGGGTTTTGAACCAATCTTGTGCATCCAATAAGCGATTTTGTGTCATTGGTTGAACATTTAGGTCATTTTCATCCTCCCTAGCCATATTCTCGTCCAATTAGGGTTTTTAACCAATCTTGTGCATCCAATAAGTACATTTGTGTCATTGGTTGAACATTTAGGTCATTTTCGTCCTCCCAAGGCTTATTCTCGTCCAATTAGGGTTTTTAACCAATCTTGTGCATCCAATAAGTGATTTTGTGTCGTAAGTTGAACATTTAGGTCATTTTCGTCCTCCCAAGGCTTATTCTCGTCCAATTAGGGTTTTTAACCAATCTTGTGCATCCAATAAGTACATTTGTGTCATTGGTTGAACATTTAGGTCATTTTCGTCCTCCCAACGCTTATTCTCGTCCAATTAAGGTTTTTAACCAATCTTGTGCATCCAATAAGTACATTTGTGTCATTGGTTGAACATTTAGGTCATTTTCGTCCTCCCAAGGCTTATTCTCGTCCAATTAGGGTTTTTAACCAATCTTGTGCATCCAATAAGTGATTTTGTGTCATTGGTTGAACATTTAGGTCATTTTCGTCCTCCCAATGCTTATTCTCTTCCAATTAGGGGTTTTAACCAATCTTGTGCATCCAATAAGTACATTTGTGTCATTGGTTGAACATTTAGGTCATTTTCGTCCTCCCAAGGCTTATTCTCGTCCAATTAGGGTTTTTAACCAATCTTGTGCATCCAATAAGTGATTTTGTGCCATTGGTTGAACATTTAGGTCAATTTCGTCCTCCCAAGGCTTATTCCCATTCAATTAGGGTTTTTAACCAATCTTTTGCATCCAATAAGTACATTTGTGTCATTGGTTGAACATTTAGGTCATTTTCGTCCTCCCAAGGCTTATTCTCGTCCAATTAGGGTTTTTAACCAATCTTGTGCATCCAATAAGTGATTTTGTGTCATTGGTTGAACATTTAGGTCATTTTCGTCCTCCCAAGGATTTTTCTCGTCCATTTAGGGTTTTTAACCAATCTTGTGCATCCAATAAGTACATTTGTGTCATTGGTTGAACATTTAGGTCATTTTCGTCCTCCCAAGGCTTATTCTCGTCCAATTAGGGTTTTTAACCAATCTTGTGCATCCAATAAGTGATTTTGTGTCATTGGTTGAACATTTAGGTCATTTTCTTCCTCCCAAGGCTTATTCTCGTCCAATTTGGGTTTTTAACCAATCTTGTGCATCCTATAAGTGATTTTGTGTCATTGGTTGTACATTTAGGTCATTTTCGTCCTCCCAAGGCTTATTCTTGTCCAATTAGGGTTTTTAACCAATCTTGTGCATCCATTAAGTACATTTGTGTCATTGGTTGAACATTTAGTTCATTTCGTCCTCCCAAGGCTTATTCTCGTCCAATTAGGGTTTTTAACCAATCTTGTGCATCCAATAAGTACATTTGTGTCATTGGTTGAACATTTAGGTCATTTTCGTCCTCCCAAGGCTTATTCTCGTCCAATTAGGGTTTTTAACCAATCTTGTGCATCCAATAAGTGATTTTGTGTCATTGGTTGAACATTTAGGTCATTTTCTTCCTCCCAAGGCTTATTCTCGTCCAATTAGGGTTTTTAACCAATCTTGTGCATCCAATAAGTACATTTCTGTCATTGGTTGAACATTTAGGTCATTTTCGTCCTCCCAAGGCTTATTCTCGTCCGATTAGGGTTTTTAACCAATCTTGTGCATCCAATAAGTGATTTTGTGTCATTGGTTGAACATTTAGGTCATTTTCCTCCTCCCAAGGCTTATTCTCGTCCAATTAGGGTTTTTAACCAATCTTGTGCATCCAATAAGTACATTTGTGTCATTGGTTGAACATTTAGGTCATTTTCGTCCTCCCTAGGCTTTTTCTTGTCCAATTAGGGGTTTTAACCAATCTTGTGCATCCAATAAGTACATTTGTGTCATTGGTTGAACATTTAGGTCATTTTCGTCCTCCCAAGGCTTATTCTCGTCCAATTAGGGTTTTTAACCAATCTTGTGCATCCAATAAGTGATTTTGTGTCATTGGTTGAACATTTAGGTCATTTTCGTCCTCCCTAGGCTTTTTCTCCTCCAATTAAGGTTTTTAACCAATCTTGTGCATCAAATAAGTGATTTTGTGTCATTGGTTGAACATTTAGGTCATTTTCGTCCTCCCTAGGCTTATTCTCGTCCAATTAGGGTTTTTAACCAATCTTGTGCATCCAATAAGTACATTTGTGTCATTTGTTGAACATTTAGGTCATTTTCTTCCTCCCTAGGCTTATTCACGTCCAATTAGGGTTTTTAACCAATCTTGTGCATCCAATAAGTACATTTGTGTCATTGGTTGAACATTTAGGTCATTTTCGTCCTCCCAAGGCTTATTCTCGTCCAATTAGGGTTTTTAACCAATCTTGTGCATCCAATAAGTGATTTTGTGTCATTGGTTGAACATTTAGGTCATTTTCGTCCTCCCTAGGCTTATTCTCGTTCAATTAGGGGTTTTAACCAATCTTGTGCATCCAATAAGTACATTTGTGTCATTGGTTGAACATTTAGGTCATTTTCGTCCTCCCTAGGCTTATTCTCGTCCAATTAGGGTTTTTAACCAATCTTGTGCATCCAGTAAGTGATTTTGTGCCATTGGTTGAACATTTAGGTCATTTTCGTCCTCCCTAGGCTTATTCTCGTCCAATTAGGGTTTTTAACCAATCTTGTGCATCCAATAAGTATATTTGTGTCATTGGTTGAACATTTAGGTCATTTTCGTCTTCCTTAGGCTTATTCTCGTCCAATTAGGGTTTTTAAGCAATCTTGTGCATCCAATAAGTACATTTGTGTCATTGGTTGAACATTTAGGTCATTTTCGTCCTCCCTAGGCTTATTCTCGTCCAATTAGGGTTTTTAACCAATCTTGTGCATCCAATAAGTACATCTGTGTCATTGATTGAACATTTAGGTCATTTTTGTCCTCCCAAGGCTTATTCTTTTCTAATTAGGGTTTTTAACCAATCTTGTGCATCCAATAAGTACATTTGTGTCATTGGTTGAA
Organism: Cicer chorassanicum; assembly: GCA_037974735.1. Classification (NCBI taxonomy): domain Eukaryota; kingdom Viridiplantae; phylum Streptophyta; class Magnoliopsida; order Fabales; family Fabaceae; genus Cicer; species Cicer chorassanicum. The sequence goes on from JBBPBP010000363.1 coordinate 15,045, forward strand.
CATTTAGGTCATTTTCGTCCTCCCTAGTCTTATTCTCGTCCAATTAGGTTTTTTAACCAATCTTGTGCATCTAATAAATACATTTGTGTCATTGGTTGAACATTTAGGTCATTTTCGTCCTCCCTAGGCTTATTCTCGTCCAATTAGGGTTTTTAACCAATCTTGTGCATCCAATAAGTACATTTGTGTCAGTGGTTGAACATTTAGGTCATTTTCGTCCTCCCTAGGTTTATTCTCGTCCAATTAGGGTTTTTAACCAATCTTGTGCATCGAATAAGTGATTTTGTGTCATTGGTTGAACATTTAGGTCATTTTCGTCCTCCCTAGGCTTATTCTCTTTCAATTAGTGTTTTTAACCAATCTTGTGCATCCAATAAGTACAACTGTGTCATTGATTGAACATTTAGGTCATTTTTGTCCTCCCAAGGCTTATTCTCGTCCAATTAGGGTTTTTAACCAATCTTGTGCATCCAATAAGTACATTTGTGTCATTGGTTGAACATTTAGGTCATTTTCGTCCTCCTTAGGCTTATTCTCGTCCAATTAGGGTTTTTAAGCAATCTTGTGCATCCAATAAGTGATTTTGTGTCATTGGTTGAACATTTAGGTCATTTTTGTCCTCCCAAGGCTAATTCTCGTCCAATTAGGGTTTTTAACCAATCTTGTGCATCCAATAAGTGATTTTGTGTCATTGGTTGAACATTTAGGTCATTTTCGTCCTCCCAAGGCTTATTCTCGTCCAATTAGGGTTTTTAACAAATCTTGTGCATCCAATAAGTACATTTGTGTCATTGGTTGTACATTTAGGTCATTTTCGTCCTCCCAAGGCTTATTCTCGTCCAATTAGGGTTTTTAACCAATCTTGTGCATCCAATAAGTGATTTTGTGTCATTGGTTGAACATTTAGGTCATTTTCGTCCTCCCAAGGCTTATTCTCGTCCAATTAGGGTTTTTAACCAATCTTGTGCATCCAATAAGTGATTTTGTGTCGTTGGATGAACAATTAGGTCATTTTCGTCCTCCCAAGGCTTACTCTCGTCCAATTAGGGTTTTTAACCAATCTTGTGCATCCAATAAGTACATTTGTGTCATTGGTTGAACATTTAGGTCATTTTCGTCCTCCCAAGGCTTATTCTCGTCCAATTAGGGTTTTTAACCAATCTTGTGCATCCAATAAGTGATTTTGTGTCATTGGTTGAACATTTAGGTCATTTTTGTCCTCCCTAGCCTTATTCTCTTCCAATTAGGGTTTTTAACTTATCTTGTGCATCCAATAAGTGATTTTGTGTCATTGGTTGAACATTTAGGTCATTTTCGTCCTCCCTAGGCTTATTCTCGTCCAATTATGGTTTTTAACCATTCTTGTGCATCCAATAAGTGATTTTGTGCCATTGATTGAACATTTAGGTCATTTTCGTCATCCCAAGGCTAATTCTCGTCCAATAGGGTTTTTAACCAATCTTGTGCATCCAATAAGTACATTTGTGTCATTGGTTGAACATTTAGGTCATTTTCGTCCTCCCAAGGCTTATTCTCGTCCAATTAGGGTTTTTAACCAATCTTGTGCATCCAATAAGTGATTTTGTGTCATTGGTTGAACATTTAGGTCATTTTCGTCCTCCCAATGCTTATTCTCTTCCAATTAGGGGTTTTAACCAATCTTGTGCATCCAATAAGTACATTTGTGTCATTGGTTGAACATTTAGGTCATTTTCGTCCTCCCAAGGCTTATTCTCGTCCAATTAGGGTTTTTAACCAATCTTGTGCATCCAATAAGTGATTTTGTGCCGTTGGTTGAACATTTAGGTCATTTTCGTCCTCCCAAGGCTTATTCTCGTTTAATTAGGGTTTTTAACCAATCTTGTGCATCCAATAAGTACATTTGTGTCATTGGTTGAACATTTAGGTCATTTTCGTCCTCCCAAGGCTTATTCTCGTCCAATTAGGGTTTTTAACCAATCTTGTGCATCCAATAAGTGATTTTCTGTCATTAGTTGAACATTTAGGTCATTTTCGTCCTCCATAGCCTTATTCTCGTCCAATTAGTGTTTTTAACCAATCTTGTGCATCCAATAAGTACATTTGTGTCATTGGTTGAACATTTAGGTCATTTTCGTCCTCCCAAGGCTTATTCTCGTCCAATTAGGGTTTTTAACCAATCTTGTGCATCCAATAAGTACATTTGTGTCATTGGTTGAACATTTAGGTCATTTTCGTCCTCCCTAGTCTTATTCTTGTCCAATTAGGGATTTTAACCAATCTTGTGCATCCAATAAGTACATTTGTGTCATTGGTTGAACATTTAGGTCATTTTCGACCTCCCAAGGCTTATTCTCGTCCAATTAGGGTTTTTAACCAATCTTGTGCATCCAATAAGTACATTTGTGTCATTGGTTGAACATTTAGGTCATTTTCATCCTCCCAAGGCTTATTCTCGTCCAATTAGGGTTTTTAACCAATCTTGTGCATCCAATAAGTACATTTGTGTCATTGGTTGAACATTTAGGTCATTTTCGTCCTCCCAAGGCTTATTCTCTTCCAATTAGGGTTTTTAACCAATCTTGCGCATCCAATAAGTGATTTTGTGTCATTGGTTGAACATTTAGGTCATTTTTGTCCTCCCTAGGCTTATTCTCGTGCAATTAGGGGTTTTAACCAATCTTGTGCATCCAATAAATACATTTGTGTCATTGGTTGAACATTTAGGTCATTTTCGTCCTCCCTAGGCTTATTCTCGTCCAATTAGGGTTTTTAACCAATCTTGTGCATCCAATAAGTACATTTGTGTCATTGGTTGAACATTTAGGTCATTTTCGTCCTCCCAAGGCTTATTCTCGTACAATTAATGGTTTTAACCAATCTTGTGCATCCAATAAGTGATTTTGTGTCTTTGGTTGAACATTTAGGTAATTTGCGTTCCCCCTTGGCTTATTCTCATCCAATTAGGGTTTTTAACCAATCTTGTGCATCCAATAAGTACATTTGTGTCATTGGTTGAACATTTAGGTCATTTTCGTCCTCCCTAGGCTTATTCTCGTCCAATTAGGGTTTTTAAGCAATCTTGTGCATCCAATAAGTGCATTTGTGTCATTGGTTGAACATTTAGGTCATTTTCGTCCTCCCTAGGCTTATTCTCTTCCATTTAGGATTTTTAACCAATCTTGTGCATCCAATAAGTGATTTTGTGTCATTGGTTGAACATTTAAGGTCATTTTCGTCCTCCCTAGGCTTATTCTCTTTCAATTAGTGTTTTTAACCAATCTTGTGCATCCAATAAGTACATTTGTGTCATTGATTGAACATTTAGGTCATTTTTGTCCTCCCAAGGCTTATTCTCGTCCAATTAGGGTTTTTAACCAATCTTGTGCATCCAATAAGTACATTTGTGTCATTGGTTGAACATTTAGGTCATTTTCATCCTCCCAAGGCTTATTCTCGTCCAATTAGGGTTTTTAACCAATCTTGTGCATCGAATAAGTGATTTTGTGTCATTGGTTGAACATTTAGGTCATTTTCGTCCTCCCTACGCTTATTCTCGTCCAATTAGGGTTTTTAACCAATCTTGTGCATCCAGTAAGTGATTTTGTGTCATTGGTTGAACATTTAGGTCATTTTCGTCCTCCCTAGGCTTATTCTCGTCCAATTAGGGTTTTTAACCAATCTTGTGCATCCAATAAGTGATTTTGTGCCATTGGTTGAACATTTAGGTCATTTTCGTCCTCCCTAGGCTTATTCTCGTCCAATTAGGGTTTTTAACCAATCTTGTGCATCTAATAAGTGATTTTGTGTCATTGGTTGAACATTTAGGTTATTTTCGTCCTCCCTAGTCTTATTCACGTCCAATTAGGGTTTTTAACCAATCTTATGCATCCAATAAGTACATTTGTGTCATTGGTTGAACATTTAGGTCATTTTCGTCCTCCCTAGGCTTATTCTCGTGCAATAAGGGTTTTTCATCAATCTTGTGCATTCAATAAGTGATTTTGTGTCATTGGTTGAACATTTAGGTCATTTTCGTCCTCCCTAGGCTTATTCTCGTCCATTTAGGGTTTTTAACCAATCTTGTGCATCCAATAAGTGATTTTGTGTCATTGGTTGAACATTTAGGTCATTTTCGTCCTCCCTAGTCTTATTCTCGTCCAATTAGGGTTTTTAACCAATCTTGTGCATCCAATAATTACATTTGTGTCATTGGTTGAACATTTAGGTCATTTTCGTCCTCCCTAGGGTTATTCTCGTCCAATTAGGGTTTTTAACCAATCTTGTGCATCCAATAAATACATTTGTGTCATTGGTTGAACATTTAGGTCATTTTCGTCCTCCCTAGGCTTATTCTCGTCCAATTTGGGTTTTTAACCAATCTTGTGCATCCAATAAGTACATCTGTGTCATTGGTTGAACATTTAGGTTATTTTCGTCCTCCTTAGGCTTATTCTCGTCCAATTAGGGTTTTTAACCAATCTTGTGCATCCAATAAGTACATTTGTGTCATTGGTTGAACATTTAGGTCATTTTCGTCCTCCCTAGTCTTATTCTCGTTCAATTAGGTTTTTTAACCAATCTTGTGCATCCAATAAATACATTTGTGTCATTGGTTGAACATTTAGGTCATTTTCGTCCTCCCTAGGCTTATTCTCGTCCAATTAGGGTTTTTAACCAATCTTGTGCATCGAATAAGTGATTTTGTGTCATTGGTTGAACATTTAGGTCATTTTCGTCCTCCCTACGCTTATTCTCGTCCAATTAGGGTTTTTAACCAATCTTGTGCATCCAGTAAGTGATTTTGTGCCATTGGTTGAACATTTAGGTCATTTTCGTCCTCCCTAGGCTTATTCTCGTCCAATTAGGGTTTTTAACTAATCTTGTGCATCCAATAAGTACGTTTGTGTCATTGATTGAACATTTAGGTCATTTTTGTCCTCCCAAGGCTTATTCTTTTCCAATTAGGGTTTTTAACCAATCTTGTGCATCCAATAAGTACATTTGTGTCAATGGTTGAACATTTAGGTCATTTTCGTCCTCCCTAGGCTTATTCTCGTCCAATTAGGGTTTTTAACCAATCTTGTGCATCCAATAAGTACATTTGTGTCATTGGTTGAACATTTATGTCATTTTCGTCCTCCCTAGGCTTATTCTCGTCCAATTAGGGTTTTTAACCAATCTTGTGCATCCAATAAGTGATTTTGTGTTATTGGTTGAACATTTAGGTCATTTTCGTCCTCTCAAGGCTTATTCTCGTCCAATTAGGGTTTTTAACCAATCTTGTGCATCCAATAAGTGATTTTGTGTCATTGGTCTAACATTTAGGTCATGTTCACCCTCTCAATGCTTATTCTCGTCCAATTAGAGTTTTTAACCAATCTTGTGCATCCAATAAGTGATTTTGTGTCATTGGTTGAACATTTAGGTCATTTTCGTCGTCCCAAGGCTTATTCTCCTCCAAATAAGGGTTTTTAACCAATCTTGTGCATCCAATAAGTGATTTTATGACATTGGTTGAACATTTAGGTCATTTTCGTCCTCCCTAGGCTTATTCTCGTCCAATTAGGTTTTTTAACCAATCTTGTGCATCCAATAAGTGATTTTGTGTCATTGGTTGAACATTTAGGTCATTTTCGTCCTCCCTAGGCTTATTCTCGTCTAATTAGGGTTTTTAACCAATCTTGTGCATCCAATAAGTACATTTGTGTCATTGGTTGAACATTTAGGTCATTTTCGTCCTCCCAAGGCTTATTCTCGTCCAATTAGGGTTTTTAACCAATCTTGTGCATCCAATAAGTGATTTTGTGTCATTGGTCTAACATTTAGGTCATGTTCCCCCTCTCAATGCTTATTCTCGTCCAATTAGGGTTTTTAACCAATCTTGGGCATCCAATAAGTGATTTTATGTCATTGGTCTAACATTTAGGTCATGTTCACCCTCTCAATGCTTATTCTCGTCCAATTAGAGTTTTTAACCAATCTTGTGCATCCAATAAGTGATTTTGTGTCATTGGTTGAACATTTAGGTCATTTTCGTCCTCCCAAGGCTTATTCTCGTCCAATTAGGGTTTTTAACCAATCTTGTGCATCCAATAAGTACATTTGTGTCATTGGTTGAACATTTAGGTCATTTTCGTCCTCCCAAGGCTTATTCTCGTCCAATTAGGGTTTTTAACCAATCTTGTGCATCCAATAAGTGATTTTGTGTCGTTGGTTGAACATTTAGGTCATTTTCGTCCTCCATAGGCTTATTCTCGTCCAATTAGGGTTTTTCATAAATCTTGTGCATCCAATAAGTACATTTGTGTCATTGGTTGAACATTTAGGTCATTTTCGTCCTCCCAAGGCTTATTCTCGTCCAATTAGGGTTTTTAACCAATCTTGTGCATCCAATAAGTACATTTGTGTCATTGGTTGAACATTTAGGTCATTTTCGTCCTCCCAAGGCTTATTCTCGTCCAATTAGGGTTTTTAACCAATCTTGTGCATCCAATAAGTGATTTTGTGTCAGTGGTTGAACATTTAGGTCATTTTCGTCCTCCCAAGGCTTATTCTCGTCCAATTAGGGTTTTTAATTAATCTCGTGCATCCAATAAGTACATTTGTGTCGTTGGTTGAACATTTAAGTCATTTTCGTCCTCCCATGGCTTATTCTCGTCCAATTAGGGTTTTTAACCAATCTTGTGCATCCAATAAGTACATTTGTGTCATTGGTTGAACATTTAGGTCATTTTCGTCCTCCCAAGGCTTATTCTCGTCCAATTAGGGTTTTTAACCAATCTTGTGCATCCAATAAGTGATTTTGTGTCGCTGGTTGAACATTTAGGTCATTTTCGTCCTCCATAGGCTTATTCTCGTCCAATTAGGGTTTTTAACCAATCTTGTGCATCCAATAAGTAGATTTGTGTCATTGGTTGAACATTTAGGTCATTTTCGTCCTCCCAAGGCTTATTCTCGTCCAATTAGGGTTTTTAACCAATCTTGTGCATCCAATAAGTGGTTTTGTGTCATTGGTTGAACATTTAGGTCATTTTCGTCCTCCCTAGGCTTATTCTCGTCCAATTAGGGTTTTTAAACAATCTTGTGCATCCAATAAGTGATTTTGTGCCATTGGTTGAACATTTAGGTCATTTTCGTCCTCCCTATGCTTATTCTCGTCAAATTAGGGTTTTTAACCAATCTTGTGCATCTAATAAGTACATTTGTGTCATTGGTTGAACATTTAGATCATTTTCGTCCTCCCAAGGCTTATTCTCGTCCAATTAGTGTTTTTAACCAATCTTGTGCATCCAATAAGTACATTTGTGTCATTGGTTGAACATTTAGGTCATTTATGTCCTCCAAAGGCTTATTCTCGTCCAATTAGGGTTTTTAACCAATCTTGTGCATCCAATAAGTGATTTTGTGTCATTGGTTGAACATTTAGGTCATTTTCGTCCTCCCTAGGCTTATTCTCGTCCAATTAGGGTTTTTTAACAATCTTGTGCATCCAATAAGTGATTTTGTGCCATTGGTTGAACATATAGGTCATTTTCGTCCTCCCAAGGCTTATTCTCGTCCAATTAGGGTTTTTAACCATTCTTGTGCATCCAATAAGTGATTTTGTGTCATTGGTTGAACATTTAGGTCATTTTCGTCCTCCCTAGGCTTATTCTCGTCCAATTAGGAATTTTAACCAATCTTGTGCATCCAATAAGTGATTTTGTGTCATTGGTTGAACATTTAGGTCATTTTCGTCCTCCCTAGGCTTATTCTTGTCCAATTAGGGTTTTTAACCAATCTTGTGCATCCAATAAGTACATTTGTGTCATTGGTTGAACATTTAGGTCATTTTTCGTCCTCCCAAGGCTTATTCTCGTCCAATTAGGGTTTTTAACCAATCTTGTGCATCCAATAAGTACATTTGTGTCATTGGTTGAACATTTAAGTCATTTTCGTCCTCCCAAGGCTTATTCTCGTCCAATTAGGGTTTTTAACCAATCTTGTGCATCCAATAAGTACATTTGTGTCATTGGTTGAACATTTATGTCATTTTCGTCCTCCCAAGGCTTATTCTTGTCCAATTAGGGTTCTTAACCAATCTTGTGCATCCAATAAGTACATTTGTGTCATTGGTTGAACATTTAGGTCATTTTCGTCCTCCCAAGGCTTATTCTCGTCCAATTAGGGTTTTTAACCAATCTTGTGCATCCAATAAGTGATTTTGTGTCATTGGTTGAACATTTAGGTCATTTTCGTCCTCCCAAGGCTTATTCTCGTCCAATTAGGGTTTTTAACCAATCTTGTGCATCCAATAAGTACATTTGTGTCATTGGTTGAACATTTAGGTCATTTTCGTCCTCCCAAGGCTTATTCACGTCCAATTAGGATTTTTAAGCAATCTTGTGCATCCAATAAGTACATTTGTGTCATTGGTTGAACATTTAGGTCATTTTCGTCCTCCCAAGGCTTATTCTCGTCCAATTAGGGTTTCTAACCAATCTTGTGCATCTTATAAGTACATTTGTGTCATTGGTTGAACATTTAGGTCATTTTCCTCCTCCCAAGGCTTATTCTCGTCCAATTAGGGTTTTTAACCAATCTTGTGCATCCAATAAGTACATTTGTGTCATTGGTTGAACATTTAGGTCATTTTCATCCTCCCAAGGCTTATTCTCGTCCAATTAGGGTTTTTAACCAATCTTGTGCATCCAATAAGTACATTTGTGTCATTGGTTGAGCATATAGGTCATTTTCTTCCTCCCAAGGCTTATTCTCGTCCAATTAGGGTTTTTAACCAATCTTGTGCATCCAATAAGTACATTTGTGTCATTGGTTGAACATTTAGGTCATTTTCATCCTCCCAAGGCTTATTCTCGTCCAATTAGGGTTTTTAACCAATCTTGTGCATCCAATAAGTACATTTGTGTCATTGGTTGAACATATAGGTCATTTTCGTCCTCCCAAGGCTTATTCTCGTCCAATTAGGGTTTTTAACCAATCTTGTGCATCCAATAAGTACATTTGTGTCATTGGTTGAACATTTAGGTCATTTTCATCCTCCCAAGGCTTATTCTCGTCCAATTAGGGTTTTTAACCAATCTTGTGCATCCAATTAGTGATTTTGTGTCATTGGTTGAACATTTAGGTCATTTTCGATTTCCCAAGACTTATTCTCGTCCAATTATGGTTTTTAACCAATCTTGTGCATCCAATAAGTACATTTGTGTCATTTGTTGAACATTTAGGTCATTTTCGTCCTCCAAAGGCTTATTCTCGTCCAATTAGGGTTTTTAACCAATCTTGTGCATCCAATAAGTACAGTTGTTTTCATTATTTGAACATTTAGGTCATTTTCGTCCTCCCAAGGCTTATTCTCGTCCAATTAGGGTTTTTAACCAATCTTGTGCATCCAATAAGTACATTTGTGTCATTGGTTGAACATTTAGGTCATTTTCATCCTCCCAAGGCTTATTCTCGTCCAATTAGGGTTTTTAACCAATCTTGTGCATCCAATAAGTGATTTTGTGTCGTTGGTTGAATATTTAGGTCATTTCCGTCCTTCCAAGGCTTATTCTCGTCCAATTAGGGTTTTTAACCAATCTTGTGCATCCAGTAAGTGATTTTGTGTCATTGGTTGAACATTTAGATCATTTTCGTCCTCCCAAGGCTTATTCTCGTCCAATTAGGGTTTTTAACCAATCTTGTGCATCCAATAAGTACATTTGTGTCATTGGTTGAACATTTAGGTCATTTTCATCCTCCCAAGGCTTATTCTCGTCCAATTAGGGTTTTTAACTATTCTTGTGCATACAATAAGTGATTTTGTGTCATTGGTTGAACATTTAGGTCATTTTTGTCCTCCCAAGGCTTATTCTCGTCAAATTAGGGTTTTTAACCAATCTTGTGCATCCAATAAGTGATTTTGTGTCATTGGTTGAACATTTAGGTCATTTTCGTCCTCCCAAGGCTTATTCTCGTCCAATTAGGGTTTTTAACCAATCTTGTGCATCCAATAAGGATATTTGTGTCATTGGTTGAACATTTAGGTCATTTTCGTCCTCCCTAGGCTTATTCTCGTCCAATTAGGGTTTTTAACCAATCTTGTGCATCCAATAAGTGATTTTGTGTCATTGGTTGAACATTTAGGTCATTTTCGTCCTCCCAAGGCTTATTCTCGTCCAATTATGGTTTTTAACCAATCTTGTGCATCCCATAAGTGATTTTGTGTCATTGGTTGAACATTTAGGTTATTTATGTCCTCCCTAGGCTTATTCTCGTTCGATTAGGGTTTTTAACAAATCTTGTGCATCCAATAAGTACATTTGTGTCATTGGTTGAACATTTAGGTCATTTATGTCCTCGAAAAGCTTATTCTCGTCCAATTAGGGTTTTTAACCAATCTTGTGCATCCAATAAGTACATTTGTGTCATTGGTTGAACATTTAGGTCATTTATGTCCTCCAAAGGCTTATTCTCGTCCAATTAGGGTTTTTAACCAATCTTGTGCATCCAATAAGTGATTTTGTGTCATTGGTTGAACATTTAGGTTATTTTCGTCCTCCCTAGGCTTATTCTCGTCCAATTAGGGTTTTTAACCAATCTTGTGCATCCAATAAGTACATTTGTGTCATTGGTTGAACATTTGGGTCATTTTCGTCCTCCCAATGCTTATTCTCGTCCAGTTAGGGTTTTTAACCACACTTGTGCATCCAATAAGTGATTTTGTGTCATTGGTTGAACATTTAGGTCATTTTCGTCCTCCCTAGGCTTATTCTCGTCCAATTAGGGTTTTTAACCAATCTTGTGCATCCAATAAGTGATTTTGTGTCATTGGTTGAACATTTAGGTCATTTTCGTCCTTCCAAGGCGTATTCTCGTCCAATTAGGGTTTTAAACAATCTTGTGCATCCAATAAGTACATTTGTGTCATTGGTTGAACATTTAGGTCATTTTCGTCCTCCCTAGGCTTATTCTCGTCCAATTAGGGTTTTTAACCAATCTTGTGCATCCAATTAGTACATTTGTGTCATTGGTTGAACATTTAGGTCATTTTCGTCATCCCAAGGCTTATTCTCGTCCAATTAGGGTTTTTAACCAATCTTGTGCATCGAATAAGTGATTTTGTGTCATTGGTTGAACATTTAGGTCTTTTCGTCCTCCCTACGCTTATTCTCGTCCAATTAGGGTTTTTAACCAAGCTTGTGCATCCAGTAAGTGATTTTGTGCCATTGGTTGAACATTTAGGTCATTTTCGTCCTCCCTAGGTTTATTCTCGTCCAATTAGGGTTTTTAACCAATCTTGTGCATCCAATAAGTACATTTGTGTCATTGGTTGAACATTTAGGTCATTTTCGTCTTCCTTAGGCTTATTCTCGTCCAATTAGGGTTTTTAAGCAATCTTGTGCATCCAATAAGTACATTTGTGTCATTGGTTGAACATTGAGGTCATTTTCGTCCTCCCTAGGCTTATTCTCGTCCAATTAGGGTTTTTAACCAATCTTGTGCATCAAATAAGTACATTTGTGTCATTGATTGAACATTTAGGTCATTTTCGTCCTCCCTATGCTTATTCTTTTCTAATTAGGGTTTTTAACCAATCTTGTGCATCCAATAAGTACATTTGTGTCAATGGTTGAACATTTAGGTCATTTTCGTCCTCCCTAGGCTTATTCTCGTCCAATTAGGGTTTTTAACCAATCTTGTGCATCGAATAAGTGATTTTGTGTCATTGGTTGAACATTTAGGTCACTTTCGTCCTCCCAAGGCTTATTCTCGTCGAATTAGGGTTTTTAACCAATCTTGTGCATCCAATAAGTGATTTTGTGCCATCGTTTGAACATTTAGGTCATTTTCGTCCTCCCAAGGCTTATTCTCGTCCAATTAGGGTTTTTAACCAATCTTGTGCATCCAATTAGTACATTTGTGTCATTGGTTGAACATTTAGGTCATTTTCGTCATCCCAAGGCTTATTCTCGTCCAATTAGGGTTTTTAACCAATCTTGTGCATCCAATAAGTGATTTGGTGTCATTGGTTGAACATTTAGGTCATTTTCGTCGTCCCTAGTCTTATTCTCGTCCAATTAGGGTTTTTAACCAATCTTGTGCATCCAATAACTACATTTGTGTCGTTGGTTGATCATTTAGGTCATTTTCGTCCTCCCTAGGCTTATTCTCGTCCAATTAGGGTTTTTAACCAATTTTGTGCATCCAATAAGTGATTTTGTGCCATCGGTTGAACATTTAGGTCATTTTCGTCCTCCCAAGGCTTATTCTCGTACAATTAGGGATTTTAACCAATCTTGTGCATCCAATAAGTGATTTTGTGCCATCGGTTGAACATTTAGGTCATTTTCGTCCTCCCAAGGCTTATTCTCGTCCAATTAGGGTTTTTAACCAATCTTGTGCATCCAATTAGTACATTTGTGTCATTGGTTGAACATTTAGGTCATTTTCGTCATCCCAAGGCTTATTCTCGTCCAATTAGGGTTTTTAACCAATCTTGTGCATCCAATAAGTACATCTGTGTCATTGATTGAACATTTAGGTCATTTTTGTCCTCCCAAGGCTTATTCTTTTCTAATTAGGGTTTTTAACCAATCTTGTGCATCCAATAAGTACATTTGTGTCATTGGTTGAACATTTAGGTCATTTTCGTCCTCCCTAGGCTTATTCTCGTCCAATTAGGGTTTTTAACCAATCTTGTGCATCCAATTAGTACATTTGTGTCATTGGTTGAACATTTAGGTCATTTTGGTCCTCCCAATGCTTATTCTCGTCCAATTAGGGTTTTTAACCAATCTTGTGCATCCAATAAGTGATTTTGTGTCATTGGTTGAACATTTAGGTCATTTTCGTCCTCCCAAGGCTTATTCTCGTCCAATTTGGGTTTTTAACCAATCTTGTGCATCCAATAAGTACATTTGTGTCATTGGTTGAACATTTAGGTCATTTTCGTCCTCCCTAGGCTTATTCTCGTCCAATTAGGGTTTTTAATCAATCTTTTGCATCCAAAAAGTGATTTTGTGTCATTGGTTGAACATTTAGGTCATTTTCGTCCTCCCAAGGCTTATTCTCGTCCAATTAGGGTTTTTAACCAATCTTGTGCATCCAATAAGTACATTTGTGTCATTGGTTGAACATTTAGGTCATTTTCATCCTCCCAAGGCTTATTCTCGTCCAATTAGGGTTTTTAACCAATCTTGTGCATCCAAAGAGATTTTGTGTCATTGGTTGAACATTTAGGTCATTTTCGTCCTCCCAAGGCTTATTCTCGTCCAATTAGTGTTTTTAACCAATCTTGTGCATCCAATAAGTGATTTTGTGTCATTGGTTGAACATTTAGGTCATTTTGATCCTCCCAAGGCTTATTCTCGTCCAATTAGGGTTTTTAACCAATCTTGTGCATCCAATAAGTACATTTGTGTCATTGGTTGAACATTTAGGTCATTTTCGTCCTCCCAAGGCTTATTCTCGTCCAATTAGGGTTTTTAACCAATCTTGTGCATCCAATAAGTACATTTGTGTCATTGGTTGAACATTTAGGTCATTTTCATCCTCCCAAGGCTTATTCTCGTCCAATTAGGGATTTTAACCAATCTTGTGCATCCAATAAGTGATTTTGTGTTGTTGGTTGAACATTTAGTTCATTTTCGTCCTCCCAAGGCTTATTCTCGTCCAATTAGGGTTTTTAACCAATCTTGTGCATCCAATAAGTACATTTGTGTCATTGGTTGAACATTTAGGTCATTTTCATCCTCCCAAGGCTTATTCTCGTCCAATTAGGGGTTTTAACCAATCTTGTGATTCCAATAAGTACATTTGTGTCATTGGTTGAACATTTAGGTCATTTTCGTCCTCCCAAGGCTTATTCTCGTCCAATTAGGGTTTTTAACCAATCTTGTGCATCCAATAAGTACATTTGTGTCATTGGTTGAACATTTAGGTCATTTTCATCCTCCCAAGGCTTATTCTCGTCCAATTAGGGTTTTTAACCAATCTTGTGCATCCAATAAGTACATTTGTGTCATTGGTTGAACAATTATGTCATTTTCGTCCTCCCAAGGCTTATTCTCGTCCAATTAGGGTTTTTAACCAATCTTGTGCATCCAATAAGTACATTTGTGTCATTGGTTGAACATTTAGGTCATTTTCGTCCTCCCAAGGCTTATTCTCGTCCAATTTTGGTTTTTAACCAATCTTGTGCATCCAATAAGTGATTTTGTGTCATTGGTTGAACATTTTGGTCATTTTCATCCTCCCAAGGCTTATTCTCGTCCAATTAGGGTTTTTAACCAATCTTGTGCATCCAATAAGTACATTTGTGTCATTGGTTGAACATTTAGGTCATTTTCATCCTCCCAAGGCTTATTCTCGTCCAATTAGGGTTTTTAACCAATCTTGTGCATCCAATAAGTACATTTGTGTCATTGGTTGAGCATATAGGTCATTTTCTTCCTCCCAAGGCTTATTCTCGTCCAATTAGGGTTTTTAACCAATCTTGTGCATCCAATAAGTACATTTGTGTCATTGGTTGAACATTTAGGTCATTTTCATCCTCCCAAGGCTTATTCTCGTCCAATTAGGGTTTTTAACCAATCTTGTGCATCCAATAATTACATTTGTGTCATTGGTTGAACATTTAGGTCATTTTCGTCCTCCCAAGGCTTATTCTCGTCCAATTAGGGTTTTTAACCAATCTTGTGCATCCAATAAGTACATTTGTGTCAATGGTTGAACATTTAGGTCATTTTCGTCCTCCCTAGGCTTATTCTCGTCCAATTAGGGGTTTTAACCAATCTTGTGCATCCAATTAGTACATTTGTGTCATTGGTTGAACATTTAGGTCATTTTCGTCCTCCCTAGGCTTATTCTCGTCCAATTAGGGTTTTTAACCAATCTTGTGCATCCAATTAGTACATTTGTGTCATTGGTTGAACATTTAGGTCATTTTCGTCCACCCAATGCTTATTCTCTTCCAATTAGGGGTTTTAACCAATCTTGTGCATCCAATAAGTACATTTGTGTCATTGGTTGAACATTTAGGTCATTTTCGTCCTCCCTAGGCTTATTCTCGTCCAATTAGGGTTTTTAACCAATCTTGTGCATCCAATTAGTACATTTGTGTCATTGGTTGAACATTTAGGTCATTTTCGTCCTCCCAATGGTTATTCTCGTCCAATTAGGGTTTTTAACCAATATTGTGCATCCAATAAGTGATTTTGTGTCATTGGTTGAACATTTAGGTCATTTTCGTCCTCCCAAGGCTTATTCTCGTCCAATTAGGGTTTTTAACCAATCTTGTGCATCCAATAAGTACATTTGTGTCATTGGTTGAACATTTAGGTCATTTTCGTCCTCCCCAGGCTTATTCTCGTCCAATTAGGATTTTTAACTATTCTTGTGCATCGAATAAGTACATTTGTGTCATTGGTTGAACATTTAGGTCATTTTCATTCTCCCAAGGCTTATTCTCGTCCAACTAGGGTTTTTAACCAATCTTGTGCATCCAATAAGTGATTTAGTGTCATTGGTTGAACATTTAGGTCATTTTCGTCCTCCCAAGGCTTATTCTCGTCCAATTAGGGTTTTTAACCAATCTTGTGCATACAATAAGTGATTTTGTGTCATTGGTTGAACATTTAGGTCATTTTCGTCCTCCCAAGGCTTATTCTCGTCCAATTAGGGTTTTTAACCAATCTTGTGCATCCAATAAGTACATTTGTGTCATTGGTTGAACATTTAGGTCATTTTCGTCTTCCCAAGCGTTATTCTCGTCCAATTAGGGTTTTTAAACAATCTTGTGCATCCAATAAGTGATTTTGTGCCATTGGTTGAACATTTAGGTCATTTTCGTCCTCCCAAGGCTTATTCTCGTCCAATTAGGGTTTTTAACCAATCTTGTGCATCCAATTAGTACATTTGTGTCATTGGTTGAACATTTAGGTCATTTTCGTCATCCCAAGGCTTATTCTCGTCCAATTAGGGTTTTTAACCAATCTTGTGCATCCAATAAGTGATTTGGTGTCATTGGTTGAACATTTAGGTCATTTTCGTCGTCCCTAGTCTTATTCTCGCCCAATTAGGGTTTTTAACCAATCTTGTGCATCCAATAACTACATTTGTGTCATTGGTTGATCATTTAGGTCATTTTCGTCCTCCTTAGGCTTATTCTCGTCCAATTAGGGTTTTTAACCAATCTTGTGCATCCAATAAGTACATTTGTGTCATTGGTTGAACATTTAGGTCATTTTTGTCCTCCCTAGTCTTATTCTCGTCCAATTAGGGTTTTTAACCAATCTTGTGCATCCAATATATACATTTGTGTCATTGGTTGAACATTTAGGTCATTTTCATCCTCCCTAGGCTTATTCTCGTCCAATTAGGGTTTTTAACCAATCTTGTGCATCCAATAAGTACATTTGTGTTATTGGTTGAACATTTAGGTCATTTTCGTCCTCCCAAGGCTTATTCTCGTCCAATTAGGGTTTTTAACCAATCTTGTGCATCGAATAAGTGATTTTGTGTCATTGGTTGAACATTTAGGTCATTTTCGTCCTCCCTACGCTTATTCTCGTCCAATTAGGGTTTTTAACCAATCTTGTGTATCCAGTAAGTGATTTTGTGCCATTGGTTGAACATTTAGGTCATTTTCGTCCTCCCTAGGCTTATTCTCGTCCAATTAGGGTTTTTAACCAATCTTGTGCATCCAATAAGTACGTTTTTGTCATTGATTGAACATTTAGGTCATTTTTGTCCTCCCAAGGCTTATTCTTTTCCAATTAGGGTTTTTAACCAATCTTGTGCATCCAATAAGTACATTTGTGTCAATGGTTGAACATTTAAGTCATTTTCGTCCTCCCTAGGCTTATTCTCGTCCAATTAGGGGTTTTAACTAATCTTGTGCATCCAATAAGTGATTTGGTGTCATTGATTGAACATTTAGGTCATTTTTGTCCTCCCAAGGCTTATTCTTTTCCAATTAGGGTTTTTAACCAATCTTGTGCATCCAATAAGTACATTTGTGTCATTGGTTGATCAATTAGGTCATTTTCGTCCTCCCTAGGCTTATTCTCGTCCAATTAGGGTTTTTAACCAATCTTGTGCATCCAATAAGTACATCTGTGTCATTGATTGAACATTTAGGTCATTTTTGTCCTGCCAAGGCTTATTCTTTTCCAATTAGGGTTTTTAACCAATCTTGTGCATCCAATAAGTACATTTGTGTCAATGGTTGAACATTTAGGTCATTTTCGTCCTCCCTAGGCTTATTCTCGTCCAATTAGGGTTTTTAACCAATCTTGTGCATCGAATAAGTGATTTTGTGTCATTGGTTGAACATTTAGGTCATTTTCGTCCTCCCTACGCTTATTCTCGTCCAATTAGGGTTTTTAACCAATCTTGTGCATCTAGTAAGTGCTTTTGTGCCATTGGTTGAACATTTAGGTCATTTTCGTCCTCCCAAGGCTTATTCTCGTACAATTAGGGATTTTAACCAATCTTGTGCATCCAATAAGTGATTTTGTGCCATCGGTTGAACATTTAGGTCATTTTCGTCCTCCCAAGGCTTATTCTCGTACAATTAGGGATTTTAACCAATCTTGTGCATCCAATAAGTGATTTTGTGCCATCGGTTAAACATTTAGGTCATTTTCGTCCTCCCAAGGCTTATTCTCGTCCAATTAGGGTTTTTAACCAATCTTGTGCATCCAATTAGTACATTTGTGTCATTGGTTGAACATTTAGGTCATTTTCGTCATCCCAAGGCTTATTCTCGTCCAATTAGGGTTTTTAACCAATCTTGTGCATCCAATAAGTACATTTGTGTCATTGGTTGATCATTTAGGTCATTTTCGTCCTCCCTATGCTTATTCTCGTCCAATTAGGGTTTTTAACCAATCTTGTGCATCCAATAAATACATTTGTGTCATTGGTTGAACATTTAGGTCATTTTCGTCCTCCCTAGGCTTATTCTCGTCCAATTAGGGTTTTTAACCAATCTTGTGCATCCAATAAGTGATTTTGTGTCATTGGTTGAACATTTAGGTCATTTTCGTCCTACCAAGGCTTATTCTCGTCCAATTAGGGTTTTTAACCAATCTTGTGCATCCAATAAGTGATTTTGAGTCATTGATTGAACATTTTGGTCATTTTCGTCCTCCCTAGGCTTATTCTCGTCCAATTAGGGTTTTTCACCCATCTTGTGCATCCAATAACTACATTTGTGTCATTGGTTGAACATTTAGGTCATTTTCGTCCTCCCAAGGCTTATTCTCGTCCAATTAGGGTTTTTAACCAATCTTGTGCATCCAATAAGTACATTTGTGTCATTGGTTGAACATTTAGGTCATTTTCGTCCTCCCTAGGCTTATTCTCTTCCAATTAGGGTTTTTAACTTATCTTGTGCATCCATTAAGTGATTTTGTGTCATTGGTTGAACATTTAGGTCATTTTCATCCTCCCTAGGCTTATTCTCGTCCAATTAGGGTTTTTAACCATTCTTGTGCATCCAATAAGTGATTTTGTGCCATTGATTGAACATTTAGGTCATTTTCGTCCTCCCAAGGCTAATTCTCGTCCAATTAGGGTTTTTAACCAATCTTGTGCATCCAATAAGTACATTTGTGTCATTGGTTGAACATTTAGGTCATTTTCGTCCTCCCAAGGCTTATTCTCGTCCAATTAGGGTTTTTAACCAATCTTGTGCATCCAATAAGTGATTTTCTGTCATTAGTTGAACATTTAGGTCATTTTCGTCCTCCATAGCCTTATTCTCGTCCAATTAGTGTTTTTAACCAATCTTGTGCATCCAATAAGTACATTTGTGTCATTGGTTGAACATTTAGGTCATTTTCGTCCTCCCAAGGCTTATTCTCGTCCAATTAGGGTTTTTAACCAATCTTGTGCATCCAATAAGTACATTTGTGTCATTGGTTGAACATTTAGGTCATTTTCGTCCTCCCTCGGCTTATTCTCGTCCAATTAGGGTTTTTAAGCAATCTTGTGCATCCAATAAGAGATTTTGTGTCATTGGTTGAACATTTAGGTCATTTTCGTCCTCCCAAGGCTTATTCTCGTCCAATTGGGGTTTTTAACCAATCTTGTGCATCCAATAAGTGATTTTGTGTCATTGGTTGAACATTTAGGTAATTTTCGTCCTCCCAAAGCTTATTCTCGTCCAATTAGGGTTTTTAACCATTCTTGTGCATCCAATAACTGATTTTGTGTCATTGGTTGAACATTTAGGTCATTTTCGTCCTCCCTAGGCTTATTCTCGTCCAATTAGGGTTTTGAACCAATCTTGTGCATCCAATAAGTGATTTTGTGTCATTGGTTGAACATTTAGGTCATTTTCGTCGTCTCTAGGCTTATTCTCGTCCAATTAGGGTTTTTAAGCAATCTTGTGCATCCAATAAGAGATTTTGTGTCATTGGTTGAACATTTAGGTCATTTTCGTCCTCCCAAGGCTTATTCTCGTCCAATTGGGGTTTTTAACCAATCTTGTGCATCCAATAAGTGATTTTGTGTCATTGGTTGAACATTTAGGTCATTTTCGTCCTCCCTAGGCTTATTCTCGTCCAATTAGGGTTTTTAACCAATCTTATGCATCCAATAAATGATTTTGTGTCATTGGTTGAACATTTAGGTCATTTTCGTCCTCCCAAGTCTTATTCTCGTCCAATTAGAGTTTTTAACCAATCTTGTGCATCCAATAAGTGATTTTGTGTCATTGGTTGAACATTTAGGTCATTTTCGTCCTCCCTAGGCTTATTCTCGTCCAATTAGGGTTTTTAACCAATCTTGTGCATCCAATAAGTGATTTTGTGCCATTGGTCGAACATTTAGGTCATTTTCGTCCTCCCAAGGCTTATTCTCGTCCAATTAGGGTTTTTAACCAATCTTGTGCATCCAATAAGTGATTTTGTGTCATTGGTTGAACATTTAGGTCATTTTCGTCCTCCCAAGGCTTATTCTCGTCCAATTAGGGTTTTTAACCAATCTTGTGCATCCAATAAGTGATTTTGTGTCATTGGTTGAACATTTAGGTCATTTTCATCCTCTTAAGGCTTATTCTCTTCCAATTAGGGTTTTTATCCAATCTTGTGAATCCAATAAGTACATTTGTGTCATTGGTTGAACATTTAGGTCATTTTCGTCCTCCCTAGGCTTATTCTCGTCCAATTAGGGTTTTTAACCAATCTTGTGCATCCAATAAGTGATTTTGTGTCATTGGTTAAACATTTAGGTCATTTTTGTCCTCCCTAGGCTTATTCTCGTCCAATTAGGGTTTTTAACCAATCTTGTGCATCCAATAAGTACATTTGTGTCATTGGTTGAACATTTAGGTCATTTTCGTCCTCCCAAGGCTTATTGTCGTCCAATTAGGGGTTTTAACTAATCTTGTGCATCCAATAAGTGATTTTGTGTCATTGGTTGAACAATTAGGTCATTTTCGTCCTCCCAAGGCTTATTCTCGTCCAATTAGGGGTTTTAACCAATCTTGTGCATCCAATAAGTGATTTTGTGTCATTGGTTGAACATTTAGGTCATTTTCGT
The DNA here is from genome assembly GCA_037974735.1 of Cicer chorassanicum. Classification (NCBI taxonomy): domain Eukaryota; kingdom Viridiplantae; phylum Streptophyta; class Magnoliopsida; order Fabales; family Fabaceae; genus Cicer; species Cicer chorassanicum. The sequence continues at coordinate 35,562 of JBBPBP010000363.1, forward strand.
CCTCCCAAGGCTTATTCTCGTCCAATTAGGGTTTTTAACCAATATGGTGCATCCAATAAGTACTTTTGTGTCATTGGTTGACCATTTAGGTCATTTTCATCCTCCCAAGGATTATTCTCGTCCAATTAGGGTTTTTAACCAATCTTTTGCATCCAATAAGTACATTTGTGTCATTGGTTGAACATTTAGGTCATTTTCGTCCTCCCAAGGCTTATTCTCGTCCAATTAGGGTTTTTAACCAATCTTGTGCATCCAATAAGTGATTTTGTGTCATTGTTTAAACATTTAGGTCATTTTCGTCCTCCCAAGGCTTATTCTCGTCCAATTAGGGGTTTTAACCAATCTTGTGCATCCAATAAGTGATTTTGTGTCATTGGTTGAACATTTAGGTCATTTTCGTCCTCCCAAGGCTTATTCTCGTCCAATTAGGGTTTTTAACCAATCTTGTGCATCCAATAAGTGATTTTGTGTCATTATTTGAACATTTAGGTCATTTTCGTTCTCCCAAGGCTTATTCTCGTCCAATTAGGGTTTTTAACCAATCTTGTGCATCCAATAAGTGATTTTGTGTCATTGGTTGAACATTTAGGTCATTTTCGTCCTCCCAAGGCTTATTCTCGTCCAATTAGGGTTTTTAACAAATGTTGTGCATCCAATAAGTGATTTTCTGTCATTGGTTGAACATTTAGGTCATTTTCGTCCTCCCAAGGCTTATTCTCGTCCAATTAGGGTTTTTAACCAATCTTGTGCATCCAATAAGTGATTTTGTGTCGTTGGTTGAACATTTAGGTCATTTTCGTCCTCCCAAGGCTTATTCTCGTCCAATTAGGGTTTTTAACCAATCTTATGCATCCAATAAGTTATTTTGTGTCATTGGTTTAACATTTAGGTCATTTTCGTCCTCCCAAGGCTTATTCTCGTCCAATTAGGGTTTTTAACCAATCTTGTGCATCCAATAAGTACATTTGTGTCATTGGTTGAACATTTAGGTCATTTTCGTCCTCCCAAGGCTTATTCTCGTCCAATTAGGGTTTTTTAACCTATCTTGTGCATCCAATAAGTACATTTGTGTCATTGGTTGAACATTTAGGTCATTTTCGTCCTCCCAAGGCTTATTCTCGTCCAATTAGGGTTTTTAACCAATCTTGTGCATCCAATAAGTGATTTTGTGTCATTGGTTGAACATTTAGGTCATTTTCGTCATCCCTAGTCTTATTCTCGTCCAATTAGGGTTTTTAACCAATCTTGTGCATCCAATAAGTACATTTGTGTCATTGGTTGATCATTTAGGTCATTTTCGTCCTCCCTAGGCTTATTCTCGTCCAATTAGGGTTTTTAACCAATCTTGTGCATCCAATAAGTACATTTGTGTCATTAGTTGAACATTTAGGTCATTTTCGTCCTCCCTAGTCTTATTCTCATCCAATTAGGGTTTTTAACCAATCTTGTGCATCCAATAAATACATTTGTGTTATTGGTTGAACATTTAGGTCATTTTCATCCTCCCTAGGATTATTCTTGTCCAATTAGGGTTTTTAACCAATCTTGTGCATCCAATAAATACATTTGTGTCATTGGTTGAACATTTAGGTCATTTTCATCCTCCCTAGGCTTATTCTCGTCCAATTAGGGTTTTTAACCAATCTTGTGCATCCAATAAGTACATTTGTGTCATTGGTTGAACATTTAGGTCATTTTCGTCCTCCCTAGGCTTATTCTCTTCCAATTAGGGTTTTTAACCAATCTTGTGCATCCAATAAGTACATTTTTGTCATTCGTTGAACATTTAGGTCATTTTCGTCCTCCCAAGGCTCATTCTCGTCCAATTAGGGTTTTTAACCAATCTTGTGCATTTAATAAGTAAATTTGTGTCATTGGTTGAACATTTAGGTCATTTTCGTTCTCCCAAGGCTTATTCTCGTCCAATTAGGGTTTTTAACCAATCTTGTGCATCCAATAAGTACATTTGTGTCATTGGTTGAACATTTAGGTCATTTTCGTCATCCCAAGGCTTATTCTCGTCCAATTAGGGTTTTTAACCAATCTTGTGCATCCAATAAGTACATTTGTGTCATTGGTTGACCATTTAGGTCATTTTGGTCCTCCCTATGCTTATTCTCGTCCAATTAGGGTTTTTAACCAATCTTGTGCATTCAATAAATACATTTGTGTCATTGGTTGAACATTTAGGTCATTTTCGTCCTCCCTAGGCTTATACTCGTCCAATTAGGGTTTTTAACCAATCTTGTGCATCCAATAAGTGATTTTGTGTCATTGGTTGAACATTTAGGTCATTTTCGTCCTTCCAAGGCGTATTCTCGTCCAATTAGGGTTTTAAACAATCTTGTGCATCCAATAAGTACATTTGTGTCATTGGTTGAACATTTAGGTCATTTTCGTCATCCCAAGGCTTATTCTCGTCAAATTAGGGTTTTTAACCAATCTTGTGCATCCAATAAGTGATTTGGTGTCATTGGTTGAACATTTAGGTCATTTTTGTCCTCCCTAGTCTTATTCTCGTCCAATTAGGGTTTTTAACCAATCTTGTGCATCCAATAAGTACATTTGTGTCATTGGTTGATCATTTAGGTCATTTTCGTCCTCCCTAGGCTTATTCTCGTCCAATTAGGGTTTTTAACCAATCTTGTGCATCCAATAAGTGATTTTGTGTCATTGGTTGAACATTTAGGTCATTTTCGTCCTTCCAAGGCGTATTCTCGTCCAATTAGGGTTTTAAACAATCTTGTGCATCCAATAAGTACATTTGTGTCATTGGTTGAACATTTAGGTCATTTTCGTCCTCCCTAGGCTTATTCTCGTCCAATTAGGGTTTTTAACCAATCTTGTGCATCCAATAAGTGCTTTTGTGTCATTGGTTGAACATTTAGGTCATTTTCGTCCTCCCTAGGTTTATTCTTGTCCAATTAGGGTTTTTAACCAATCTTGTGCATCCAATAAGTGATTTTGTGTCATTGGTTGAACATTTAGGTCATTTTCGTCCTCCCTAGGCTTATTCTCTTCCAATTAGGGTTTTTAACCAATCTTGTGCATCCAATAAGTACATCTGTGTCATTGATTGAACATTTAGGTCATTTTTGTCCTCCCAAGGATTATTCTCGTCCAATTAGGGTTTTTAACCAATCTTGTGCATCCAATAAGTACATTTGTGTCAATTGTTGAACATTTAGGTCATTTTCGTCCTCCCTAGTCTTATTCTCGTCCAATTAGGGTTTTTAACCAATCTTGTGCATCCAATAAATACATTTGTGTCATTGGTTGAACATTTAGGTCATTTTCATCCTCCCTAGGATTATTCTCGTCCAATTAGGGTTTTTAACCAATCTTGTGCATCTAATAAATACATTTGTGTCATTGGTTGAACATTTAGGTCATTTTCGTCCTCCCTAGGCTTATTCTCGTCCAATTAGGGTTTTTAACCAATCTTGTGCATCCAATAAGTGATTTTGTGTCATTGGTTGAACATTTAGGTCATTTTCATCCTCCCATGGCTTATTCTCGTCCAACTAGGGTGTTTAACCAATCTTGTGCATCCAATAAGTGATTTTGTGTCATTGGTTGAACATTTAGGTCATTTTCGTCCTCCCTAGGCTTATTCTCGTCCAATTAGGGTTTTTAACAAATCTTGTGCATCCAATAAGTGATTTTGTGCTATTGTTTGAACATTTAGGTCATTTTCGTCCTCCTTAGGCTTATTCTCGTCCAATTAGGGTGTTTAACCAATCTTGTGCATCCAATAAGTGATTTTGTGCCATTGGTTGAACATTTAGGTCATTTTCGTCCTCCCAAGGCTTATTCTCGTCCAATTAGGGTTTTTAACCAATCTTGTGCATCCAATAAGTACATTTGTGTCATTGGTTGAACATTTAGGTCATTTATGTCCTCCAAAAGCTTATTCTCGTCCAATTAGGGTTTTTAACCAATCTTGTGCATCCCATAAGTGATTTTGTGTCATTGGTTGAACATTTAGGTCATTTTCATCCTCCCTAGGCTTATTCTCGTCCAATTAGGGTTTTTAACCAATCTTGTGCATCCAATAAGTGATTTTGTGTCATTGGTTGAAAATTTTGGTCATTTTCGTCCTCCCTAGGCTTATTCTCGTCCAATTAGGGTTTTTAACCAATCTTGTGCATCAAATAAGTGATTTTGTGTCATTGGTTAAACATTAAGGTCATTTTCGTCCTCCCTAGGCTTATTCTCGTCCAATTAGGGTTTTTAAACAATCTTGTGTATTCAATAAGTGATTTTGTGCCATTGTTTGAACATTTAGGTCATTTTCGTCCTCCCAAGGGTTATTCTCGTCCAATTAGGGTTTTTAACCAATCTTGTGCATCCAATAAGTACATTTGTGTCATTGGTTGAACATTTAGGTCATTTATGTCCTCCAAAAGCTTATTCTCGTCAAATTAGGGTTTTTAACCAATCTTGTGCATCCAATAAGTGATTTTGTGTCATTGGTTGAACATTTAGGTCATTTTCGTCCTCCCAAGGCTTATTCTCGTCCAATTAGGGTTTTTAAACACTCTTGTGTATCCAATAAGTGATTTTGTGCCATTGGTTGAACATTTAGGTGATTTTCGTCCTCCCAATGTTTATTTTCGTCCAATTAGGGTTTTTAACCAATCTTGTGCATCCAATAAGTACATTTGTGTCATTGGTAGAACATTTAGGTCATTTATGTCCTCCAAAAGCTTATTCTCGTCCAATTAGGGTTTTTAACCAATCTTGTGCATCAAATAAGTGATTTTGTGTCATTGGTTGAACATTTAGGTCATTTTCGTCCTCCCTAGGCTTATTCTCGTCTAATTAGGGTTTTTAACCAATCTTGTGCATCCAATAAGTGATTTTGTGTCATTGGTTGAACATTTAGGTCATTTTCGTCCTCCCCAGGCTTATTCTCGTCCAATTAGGGTTTTTAACCAATCTTGTGCATCCAATAAGTGATTTTGTGTCATTGGTTGAACATTTAGATCATTTCCGTCCTGCCAAGGCTTATTCTCGTCCAATTAGGGTTTTTAACCAATCTTGTACATCGAATAAGTGATTTTGTGTCATTGGTTGAACATTTAGGTCATTTTCGTCCTCCCTAGGCTTATTCTCGTCCAATTAGGGTTTTTAACCAATCTTGTGCATCCAATAAGTGATTTTGTGTCATTGGTTGAACATTTAGGTCATTTTCGTCCTTCCAAGGCGTATTCTCGTCCAATTAGGGTTTTAAACAATCTTGTGCATCCAATAAGTACATTTGTGTCATTGGTTGAACATTTAGGTCATTTTCGTCCTCCCAAGGGTTATTCTCGTCCAATTAGGGTTTTTAAGCAATCTTGTGCATCCAATAAGTGATTTTGTGTCATTGGTTGAACATTTAGGTCATTTTCGTCCTCCCTAGGCTTATTCTCTTCCAATTAGGGTTTTTAACCAATCTTGTGCATCCAATAAGTACATCTGTGTCATTGATTGAACATTTAGGTCATTTTTGTCCTCCCAATGATTATTCTCGTCCAATTAGGGTTTTTAACCAATCTTGTGCATCCAATAAGTACATTTGTGTCAATTGTTGAACATTTAGGTCATTTTCGTCCTCCCTAGTCTTATTCTCGTCCAATTAGGGTTTTTAACCAATCTTGTGCATCCAATAAATACATTTGTGTCATTGGTTGAACATTTAGGTCATTTTCATCCTCCCTAGGATTATTCTCGTCCAATTAGGGTTTTTAACCAATCTTGTGCATCCAATAAATACATTTGTGTCATTGGTTGAACATTTAGGTCATTTTCATCCTCCCTAGGCTTATTCTCGTCCAATTAGGGTTTTTAACCAATCTTGTGCATCCAATAAATACATTTGTGTCATTGGTTGAACATTTAGGTCATTTTCGTCCTCCCTAGGCTTATTCTCGTCCAATTAGGGTTTTTAACCAATCTTGTGCATCGAATAAGTGATTTTGTGTCATTGGTTGAACATTTAGGTCATTTTCGTCCTCCCTACGCTTATTCTCGTCCAATTAGGGTTTTTAACCAATCTTGTGCATCCAGTAAGTGATTTTGTGCCATTATTTGAACATTTAGGTCATTTTCGTCCTCCCTAGGCTTATTCTCGTCCAATTAGGGTTTTTAACCAATGTTGTGCATCCAATAAGTACATTTGTGTCATTGATTGAACATTTAGGTCATTTTTGTCCTCCCAAGGCTTATTCTTTTCCAATTAGGGTTTTTAACCAATCTTGTGCATCCAATAAGTACATTTGTGTCATTGGTTGAACATTTAGGTCATTTTCGTCCTCCCAAGGCTTATTCTCGTCCAATTAGGGTTTTTAACCAATCTTGTGCATCCAATAAGTGATTATGTGTCATTGGTTGAAAATTTAGGTGATTTTCGTCCTCCCAAGGCTTATTCTTGTCCAATTAGGGTTTTTAACCAATCTTGTGAATCCAATTAGTGATTTTGTGTCATTGATCAAACATTTAGGTCATTTTCGTCCTCCCTAGGCTTATTCTCGTCCAATTAGGGTTTTTAACCAATCTTGTGCATCCAATAAGTACATTTGTGTCATTGGTTGAACATTTAGGTCATTTTCGTCCTCCCAAGTCTTATTCTTGTCCAATTAGGGTTTTTAACCAATCTTGTGCATCCAATAAGTGAATTTGTGTCATTGGTTGAACATTTTTGTCATTTTCGTCCTCCCAAGGCTTATTCTCGTCCAATTAGGGTTTTTAACCAATCTTGTGCATCCAATAAGTACATTTGTGTCATTGGTTCAACATTTAGGTCATTTTCATCCTCCCAAGGCTTATTCTCGTCCAATTAGGGTTTTTAACCAATCTTGTGCATCCAATAAGTGATTTTGTGTCATTGGTTAAACATTTAGGTCATTTTCGTCCTCCCTAGGCTTATTCTCGTCCAATTAGGGTTTTTAACCAATCTTGTGCATCCAATAAGTATATTTGTGTCATTGGTTGAACATTTAGGTCATTTTCGTCCTCCCAAGACTTATTCTCGTCCAATTAGGGTTTTTAACCAATCTTGTGCATCCAATAAGTGATTTTGTGTCATTGGTTGAACATTTAGGTCATTTTCGTCTTCCCAAGGCTTATTCTCGTCCAATTAGGGTTTTTAACCAATCTTGTGCATCCAATTAGTACATTTGTGTCATTGGTTGAACATTTAGGTCATTTTCGTCCTCCCAAGGCTTATTCTCGTCCAATTAGGGTTTTTAACCAATCTTGTGCATCCAATAAGTGAATTTGTGTCATTGGTTGAACATTTAGGTCATTTTCGTCCTCCCAAGGCTTATTCTCGTCCAATTAGGGTTTTTAACCAATCTAGTGCATCCAATAAGTACATTTGTGTCATTGGTTGAACATTTAGGTCATTTTTGTCCTCCCTAGGCTTATTCTCGTCCAATTAGGGTTTTTAACCAATCTTGTGCATCCAATAAGTACATTTGTGTCATTGGTTGAACATTTAGGTCATTTTCGTCCTCCCAAGGCTTATTCTCGTCCAATTAGGGTTTTTAACCAATCTTGTGCATCCAATAAGTACATTTGTGTCATTGGTTGAAGATTTAGGTCATTTTCGTTCTCCTAAGGCTTATTCTCGTCCAATTAGGGTTTTTAACCAATCTTGTGCATCCATTAAATGATTTTGTGTCATTGGTGGAACATTTAGGTCATTTTCGTCCTCCCTAGGCTTATTCTCGTCCAATTAGGGTTTTTAACCAATCTTGTGCATCCAATAAGTACATTTGTGTCATTGGTTGAACATTTAGGTCATTTTCGTCATCCCAAGGCTTATTCTCGTCCAATTAGGGTTTTTAACCAATCTTGTGCATCCAATAAGTACATTTGTGTCATTGGTTGAACATTTAGGTCATTTTCGTCCTCCTTAGGCTTATTCTCGTCCAATTAGGGTTTTTAACCAATCTTGTGCATCCAATAAGTACATTTTTGTCATTGGTTGAACATTTATGTCATTTTTGTCCTCCTTAGGCTTATTCTCGTCCAATTAGGGTTTTTAACCAATCTTGTGCATCCAATAAGTGATTTTGTGTCATTGGTTGAACATTTAGGTCATTTTCGTCCTCCCAAGGCTTATTCTCGTCCAATTAGGGTTTTTAACCAATCTTGTGCATCCAATAAGTACATTTGTGTCATTGGTTGAACATTTAGGTCATTTTCGTCATCCCAAGGCTTATTCTCGTCCAATTAGGGTTTTTAACCAATCTTGTGCATCCAATAAGTGATTTTGTGTCACTGGTTGAACATTTAGGTCATTTTCGTCCTCCTAAGTCTTATTCTCCTCCAATTAGGGTTTTTAAAAAATCTTGTGCATCCAATAAGTACAGTTGTGTCATTCGTTGAACATTTAGGTCATTTTCGTCCTCCCAAGTCTTATTCTCGTCCAATTAGGGTTTTTAACCAATCTTGTGCATCCAATAAGTGATTTTGTGTCATTGGTTGAACATTTAGGTCATTTTCGTCCTCCTAAGTCTTATTCTCGTCCAATTAGGGTTTTTAACAAATCTTGTGCATCCAATAAGTACATTTGTGTCTTTGGTTGAACATTTAGGTCATTTTCGTCCTCCCAAGTCTTATTCTACTCCAATTAGGGCTTTTAACCAATCTTGTGCATCAAATATGTACATTTGTGTCATTGGTTGAACATTTAGGTCATTTTCGACCTCCCTAGGCTTATTCTCGTCCAATTAGGGTTTTTAACCAATCTTGTGCATCCAATAAGTACATTTGTGTCATTGGTTGAACATTTAGGTCATTTTCGTCATCCCAAGGCTTATTCTCGTCCAATTAGGGTTTTTAACCAATCTTGTGCATCCAATAAGTGATTTTGTGTCATTGGTTGAACATTTAGGTCATTTTCGCCGTCCCAAGGCTTATTCTCATCCAATTAGGGTTTTTAACCAATCTTATGCATCCAATAAGTGATTTTGTGTCGTTGTTTGAACATTTAGGTCATTTTCGTCCTCCAAAGGCTTATTCTCCTCCAATTAGGGTTTTTAACCAATCTTGTGCATCCAATAAGTGATTTTGTGTCATTGGTTGAACATTTAGGTCATTTTCGTCATGCCAAGGCTTATTCTCGTCCAATTAGGGTTTTTAACCAATCTTGTGCATCCAATAAGTACATTTGTGTCATTGGTTGAACATTTAGGTCATTTTCGTCATCCCAAGGCTTATTCTCGTCCAATTAGGGTTTTTAACCAATCTTGTGCATCCAATAAGTGATTTTGTGTCATTGGTTGAACATTTAGGTCATTTTCGTCCTCCATAGGCTTATTCTCGTCCAATTAGGGTTTTTAATCAATATTGTGCATTCAATAATTAATTTTGTATCATTGGTTGAACATTTAGGTCATTTTCGTCCTCCCTAGGCTTATTCTCGTCCAATTAGGGTTTTTAACCAATCTTGTGCATCCAATAAGTGATTTTGTGTCATTGGTTGAACATTTAGGTCATTTTCGTCCTTCCAAGGCGTATTCTCGTCCAATTAGGGTTTTAAACAATCTTGTGCATCCAATAAGTACATTTGTGTCATTGGTTGAACATTTAGGTCATTTTCGTCCTCCCTAGGCTTATTCTCGTCCAATTAGGGTTTTTAACCAATCTTGTGCATCCAATTAGTACATTTGTGTCATTGGTTGAACATTTAGGTCATTTTCGTCATCCCAAGGCTTATTCTCGTCAAATTAGGGTTTTTAACCAATCTAGTGCATCCAATAAGTGATTTGGTGTCATTGGTTGAACATTTAGGTCATTTTTGTCCTCCCTAGTCTTATTCTCGTCCAATTAGGGTTTTTAACCAATCTTGTGCATCCAATAAGTACATTTGTGTCATTGGTTGATCATTTAGGTCATTTTCGTCCTCCCTAGGCTTATTCTCGTCCAATTAGGGTTTTTAACCAATCTTGTGCATCCAATAAGTACATTTGTGTCATTAGTTGAACATTTAGGTCATTTTCGTCCTCCCTAGTCTTATTCTCGTCCAATTAGGGTTTTTAACCAATCTTGTGCATCCAATATATACATTTGTGTCATTGGTTGAACATTTATGTCATTTTCATCCTCCCTAGGCTTATTCTCGTCCAATTAGGGTTTTTAACCAATCTTGTGCATCCAATAAGTACATTTGTGTCATTGGTTGAACATTTAGGTCATTTTCGTCCTCCCTAGGCTTATTCTCTTCCAATTAGGGTTTTTAACCAATCTTGTGCATCCAATAAGTACATTTGTGTCATCGGTTGAACATTTAGGTCATTTTTGTCCTCCCAAGGATTATTCTCGTCCAATTAGGGTTTTTAACCAATCTTGTGCATCCAATAAGTACATTTGTGTCAATTGTTGAACATTTAGGTCATTTTTGTCCTCCCTAGTCTTATTCTCGTCCAATTAGGGTTT